>VYZT01006945.1:6084-29367 GCA_013400735.1 Pomatostomus ruficeps | reverse complement strand
AAATATTGGCATGAAGGGCTCTCACTGAGCTGAGCCCAGGAATTAAGAAGTCAGGAAATGGGCTGCTGCATTGCTAAAGAACCTTGTGTGACACAGTATCTCCTGATTGGGGGGATCATTACTGCTATTATGACTCGACTTGCGTAGGAATTTTAAATTTCATCTGAATGTCAGTAATAACCCTCTTAGCAAATTATCCTGAATAAAATCACGAAGGCATTTTATATAATAGGTGTTGAATTACTGGATAGATTTGCTAATTAAATACTCTTTGTTCTGCTGCAGTTGACATTACAGGGTAAGATCTTGAACAATTATTCTCAACAGCTGTACTTTGTTAAGGGAAAAATTAACTACAAAGTTTATTTTTTTTTCTACACTTGAAATTGGCAGATTTTTGAAATGTGCTTGAAAAAATTCCATCATCCAATTGGTAATGAGAGGATAAATATGCAGGTGTTGCTGTGAAATCAGATAACTACTGACTGCCTTATTAATGAATTTAGCAATACTTTATAACCTTCTGTTTTGTAGCTGTTGGCACTTAGGAGTGATCTCCTGTCAGAATGGGTAGCACTAGCATATGCCAGTCACTTGATGAAGCCAACTTGTCTGTGACCCTCTTGTTGTGATTACCTACACCCACTGCTGTCCTCAGGGACAATTGAGAAATGGGTTTTGAACAGCCAGATACTTTTTTTTTTTAGTAGGGGGTATTCCTTTAAAAAAAAAGTTATCTTTCTCATTATTTAATGGAATTATTTCAGAGAGTGAAGTAGAAAATGCCAGAGATTATCACGGAGAAAATAATAGGCCTTCCTTTCTTTCCAATGTAAACTCTTAATTTCGGTCTAATTTTTCAATTTTCTTTCAGGGACTCCTGTTTGCTTTTGGAGTACTAAGGGAAGAGGTATAACCTTTCTCTGTAGGAGTTAGCTAATAAGTGAGAGAAAAGGTTGTGGGGTGGTGAATATGTTGGAATTTTGGCTATTTTATATGAAATTTGATACCATGTACCAGTGGTATGTCTCTAGACAAAACTCCCTAGAATGGTGGTGGGGTTGAATGTCTGAATCACTCACTAGGAGATGAACAGGAGTGGAATACCCTGTTTTAGGCTTCCAATTAAAATGGAATTGTGTACGTCTGATTGCAGCTCTAGGCACAGCCTAGCAGGAATCTGCAGTTAAGGCTCACCATTTTCGGGTTCTATAAAGGAGACCGAGGGCATCTGAGCTTTCTGCACTTTTGGACTTGAGCAGAGTTCAGGCATCACATTGTCTGAGTGCCTAGTTTGCAGCATCAGTGGATGGTCTTTATATCAACTGGATGTTTTGAACTTGACTCAGAGAGTGTAAGTCCACAGATATCCATATGTGCTTGGGGAACAACCCTGATAAGGACATTCATTGTGAGTCAGCTGTGTCAAAGTTACATCACAGTTTGGAACTGAACCTGTCCTTAAGTGCCTTGAGGGGAATACAGCTTTCAGTGCATAATTGAAAACAGACTGAAAGAACATCGTACTTTTACTGTGGTTGTGTAAAGGTTCTGAAATACTAAAGAAACTTGCCATTAGTGTTAAAGGAATGACAGCGCTGTCGTCCTGGTTGTCTGCTGTTGTGTAGAGGTGGAGATTTCACCTGTTTCAGAATTCCTTGCTGTGATAGCCATAGTCAGCATCACGATAGTCAAGACTCTTGGCTTCATTATAGACTCCTTGGCCTTATGAAAGTAATGAGATTTCCCTAAAGGTGATCTTATTCCCACTGAGCATGGACAGCTCTTGCCTGTTCATCCCTTTTCTTTCCTCATCCCTGCTAATTTCTACTGCTCAGCTCCCTGTCACAGGCTTCTTGACGACAAGTCTTAATTTTGCCTTTTGGCAAATATGGCCAAGGAGTATTGCAGTATAACATGTGCAAATAGTAAAACTGAGACTAAGTTACTAAATTTGATATAAGCTTTTGAAATAGTGTGTTGCCTGACTACATTTAGAGTTCCAAATTTTTTGAATTCACCTAACAAACTCTGATCTATCATTGCTGTAACATGTGGTTCAGATTAATCCTCATGAAAATTTAAAGTGTAAGTGTATATGACTAGCAGGATTAGCTGAAGAAAAACTGAGGTTTATGCTGAGTGGCAGTGGAAAGGACTGAAACCAGGGAAGTGGAACCTGGAGCTGTGTCCAGAACACCAGGATGCTGGTAGGAAGGAAATGGGAAGTACAGTGGAACTCTGGCCAAATGACTGTAGGAATGGACCAGATGTTGGTTCTCATGCAGCTGTGCAGAATTCACCAAGCTCTTCCTGCTGCTGCACCTACACATTTTTTTCATTAAGATCGTTTGAATTGTCCCTTCTTTGTGCTGCAGCTGTACCTGTGGCTTCAGATGATGTTCTCCCCCCACCCTCCCCTGTGCCGAGCACTACTGGAGATGGAAGCAGGAGCCTGCTCACATGAGGTCTCTCTAGCTGTTTCTTAGGCTCAGAGAGGTGCTGTTCAGAGCATTTGGGGAACTTGGGATGCACTCTTGGCTGAGGAATGAGCCTGGTTACACATGGATTTGCCCATTGATTCAACATCTGTATCCTGTCTTTATCCCAGCTCCTTGTCCCAGTTCGGGTTTCCTAAGGAGTTTGCTTTTTGATGACCCATTTTGAGATCGTTACAAGGGTAATCAGCCTTTTGACTAAGTCTTGTTAAGTAAGCACCATCCAGGCTGGACTGAATAAGACAGAATGTTTTTGGGAGAAACTTCAATGACATCAAGAGATAAGATGATGGATATAAAGGCGACAACTGACCTAAATTACTGAAAGAGACTTAATTCTGGCACTTGCTGATTAGGTTGTATATAAGCCATTTGATTCAGTGTTCTTTTTTCCCTAAGGTAGAATGTGTGCATGCACATGCAATTTTGAGATTTGTTTTAATCTTGTTTTAGGGGAGTTAATAATAGCATTAATACAAGGTCAAACAAGAATTTACTCATGTAATAGGAGTATTGAGGTGACTGTGTGTTGCCAGGAGAGAGGTGGTTTGCTTTGTTTTGAAAGGTGAGAGCATTTGGAGTTAGCAACCTAATGGATATGTTTGCATGTGTTAGCCTGTAATTATATCATACGCTAATCTTTGCTTTTTTTTTAATTTCAGATTTTGATGCATACCAAGGAGATGGTGCAGAAGGTAATGCTGAGCATTTTCATTAAACAACAACACTTAAAGAGCACACCTGGTGAATTTTTTTTATTCTAGGAGAACTGTAACCCAAACAGACCTGAAATCACTTCTTAGGATGCCTGGTTTACAAATGTAATCCTTCCTGATGGATTATAGCTTTTTTCTTTTCTTACCACAGATATGATCTGGACCCTGCTTGAAGCCTGTGTGGGACTGTTTCAAGCAAATTAGCAACAGTGCTAATTAGAGTTTACTCACAGACCTGTTACACCATGTGTTCTAGTGGTTTATTATGGTTTGTTTTTTGGCATCCTTTAAACTGTCACGGGGTGGTTTTTTGACTCTGTGGAGTTTAACATGGACATAGCCGTGGTGCAGTGTTTACAGCTGCATTGATTTTCCAGAACTGAAAATGTCAGGTTTTCATTCTTTTTTCAAATTAATATTATGCAGTTAGAGCATCTGCCAGTTTTTTTGTTGTGACATTTACTGGTGTTGGCAATTTTTCTTTTCACCTTTTTTCTTGCTATGCCTTTCATATGCACCTCAAGCTTTTTTATGTTCCTCAGTTTTTCTAGAATTTGCTCCATTATCCCAGAGTATTATGGAAGTATGGCTGGTGTTTGAATAGAGTCTTCTCAACGTGGGGCATTTAAATTGTTACAAGAATCAGAATCAGAAGCGATGTGAAGGGCAGAGTGTCAGTCAAAGAGAAGAGGTTCAGTAAATGTTTGTGTTCTTCTCTGGGTGCAATTGTTCAGTAGTCCAACCTGAGAAGAGAAAACTTGTGGGTCATAGTAGCTAGATCCTTATCCAAAAGGAGTGTTCCCTGAAAGATCTGCTGCCCAGGGGAGGACAAACACAGGTGGTTGGATTAGCAGAAGTTAAAAGATGGAAGTGGGAAGATGGAAATATGAAGCCATCTGCATAGTCTGAAAAAGTGTAAGAGCAGCCTAATCGGGGCAGTGCTGGGGTATTCTCAGTTGCTATCATCCACTAGCCAATGCTTGCACTAGATTGGTTTGAAATAGACAATCTAAGTATTTTTTATTTGGGGTTTTTTTTCCCCCAGTAGTATTGTGATGGCTGCAAATGGGATGGGATACCTGACTGTGGTATTACCTTTCAAACACTTAGGCTAAATGCCTTGTCTGAATTTGTCCAGCAGTCTTGGAGTGGAAGGGATCTTCTTGTGTCTTAGCAGTCCAAAGTTATTTTTGATCAGAGTTCCTGCTGTTTCACAAGATCAGACTTGTTCACTGACTTACTTTTCTAGTATTCATTTAGTAAAATTTTACCTACTTATATGACGTACATAACTCGACAGTGGTCTTCTTAACATATCAGTGGCTTAAGTTTCTTTATTCTCTTTAAATTCAAATATGTTTTAATGAAATGAACAGGCCTATCAGTAAAAATTTGTTTTAAGTTTTCCTGCTAGTATGTTTTTTAGTTTTTAAGGGATAGTATAGATAATGATATAGTTGAACTTTGAAAGTTATGTGGGACTTGTAGAAGATGGAGTGGTTCTCTTTTGATTTTCAAAGCAATTCTTTTCATTTAGATGAATCTTGAAGTGATTTATGGAGACACAGATTCCATTATGATAAACACTAATAGCACCAATTTGGATGAGGTCTTCAAGCTGGGGAATAAGGTAAGGAACCTTTTCTTCTTACGACCTTCCTGCATAAGTCTGTGTTGTTACACTGAGTAGAGCAGAGGGTATTAAGAGAGCATTCCGTGGCATAAGCAGAGAATATGCCATGAGAAAGAACTTCACAATGTATGGAATCTATGAAGTAGTAAAATCTCAGAGTGCTTTTTTTCAGGTGTAGCTATTCTGTGCATTTTAAAAAGTGATTAAATGAAACATTTCATTGCATAACAAGCTTTTTTTACTAATCCTAAGGTAGCAGGAAATGATCTCAGTATTTGGTGAACTAAATGTAAGGTACAATTTCTCCTCCACATTAATTTCAAACAAACATGAACAGTTCTGATTTTTTTTTCATGAGGGATGTTTAGTTTTGTTTAGTTATGTAATTTGTACGACATTCAATATGGTATCAGATTTCTAGTGGTAAGTTCCAGTATTAATTTCCATGGTATATCAGGTGCAAAAGAGATCTGATTGATTAGAAACTGGCAGTCAATGATGTGGAAGTTTTGTGGCTTTCTGAAATGGTGGAAGAGAAATGAGAAATGTTTCAGAACTTTCTAAAGAAAATACATGTAAGTGAAGCTGTTTTTGAGAGAGGAAAGAAATTGTGATGAAAATGAGTGTTGTGGAAACTCTAAAAAACTAAGGAAAGCATAGATGTTTTATTCAGGATAGGAGTAAATCAAAGTAATTTAATTTTAAGGCAGGGAGTTATTCTAGGATTTTTTAGAATACTTCTACCTTCATGCTAGAGGGTACATGTAGAAGCAGATGCATTCAGGAGCAGAAAATGAGCTAATATCTTGATGTCATAGCTGAGTAACAGGAGGGCTAATGGCATAGTAGAAAGCAGTCTTCTTTTTTGTTTGCCATATACAAGATTATATATAATTTCAATTCTATATGCAGCAGTGTATAAGAAAGTTTAATCTTACTCCAGTCACCTGTGTGTGGTTTCATTCTGGTTTGGTTTTTGTCCCTGTGTTCCCATTGGGTGGCTAAACACTACAGAGGATAGTTAAATAATAATGACTTTTATGAAGTCTGACAGGATCGGCACAATAGATTAAATATTTTTGGCTGAGAGTTAGGTTTGCTGAGAGAACAGGTAAGTGTTAGAACTTGTCAGCTGCTTAATGAGAGTAAAGTCTTAAGCTTTCTTAATCCATTGTAATTCTGTATTATGTATCAGTTGAGGTTGGTTTTTTGAATTAAAAAAAAGGACAGAAAGATGTTTTGATTAAAATCAAGTACAAAATATGAAAACTGTAAAAATGAATAGACTTTTTCTTTTAATCTGTAAACCAACACAATCAAACTTAGCATCAAAATTACAGAAGTTGTGGCTTTCAATATTCTTTCTGTGGCAGAAAAAAGTGATTAGTATCTGTCTCATTTCACATGTTTGTTTGTTTATTCCTCAAGAAAGTGACAGTTGCTTTTTTTGTAAACATTTTAATCATTTACATTTTCCTTGTTTTGAGTAATTCCTATTAAAAAAATCAGGATAAAGAATTGTCTCTTTTGATGAGGAACACTCTTAAGAAATGTCTGCTCCAATGCATAATAATTTCTTTCCCAAAGTTTCATGTTCAGAGGTGAGGGATATTTACATTGCTTTTACTATACTTTTGCTTTAATGTAGACTGTATAGAAGGCACACAGGTTTAATGCAAACAATTACAGTGAGAGCAGTTAGTGAGTGTACCCCTGTTCTGATGTAAAGTGTGAATTTATGGGTTGTCTTCAGCAATGAAGCATTCCTCCAGGAGATTAATTTTGGGGTTTTATTGGAGAAAATTTTCTCATGTGCTCTCTGAATTTCCCCATCTAACGTGTGTATTCTCTCCCACCCTCAACCCTCCATTATTTATATCCATGCCCTTTTTAGTCATTATCCAGCAGAATTTATTTCTCATTTTCCATGTGTCCTTGTGAATCAGATTTGCCAGTACATTCAGTACTGAACTGCTGCTGGGTTTTGAGCACTTAGTTAGTATGATGTAAAAAAGCAAAATTGTAAGTACTTTAAAAATCGCAGAAAAATGTTTAGGGAAATTGTTTGACTGTTATAACAAAGGAAATATGAACCTCTTAGCAAAATGGTTTTGCATCATGATGTCCTTCAGAACTTAGAAATATATATGGGATATCAAAGTAATGGTAATTCCTGCAACTGGAAGAATAGAGATCTAAGTGAGAAAAACTAAGTACACACATATATGTGTACACATCAATGGAAAATTTGTAAGGAAAGTTTTTGTTAAAATGGCAACCTGGGTTCAAAGGTAGATAGAAAACCAGTGAGATTTTATGCTGAAGATACCGTTATTGGTGAGGATATCTGTTAGATGGCAAAAGAACATCTAACTAAGATGTTGAATCCATATCCAACTTGAGTGAGACATGAGAAGAGGATAGTTCATAGTTGGTGTTAAGAGTGAATATGGAGATCCTGAAAATCAATAGGGAAAGTAAGTTGTAGAGGAAGGAAAGTAAAGAGTAGAACATGGAGACAGAATAGGACACCTGGCATATGCAGATACTCTGCTGAAGAATGTAAAGTAAAAACATACGAAGAAAGAAAAAAGAAAAAAGCAAGTGGGAAACTTTTAGCCAAGCCAGTAGGTGGATGAATGTGTACTGGAACCAGAGGTTGTTGTTGAAGGTTTGTCCTGTTTTGAGCTGTTGCACTTCCGTCCCCTTAGAACAGAGGTAAGAGATACTTGCTACTATATTAAGACAACATATCAAGTGCCCTGTGAATCTTTTGTATATGGAGAAAACATAGCCTGTATGTAGAAAAAGAACACCTTTTCCTCTCAAGGACATCAGGCTATAGAAAAGGCGGGTGTATTGTGGGGAAGGGTAAAAGAAACACTTGCCTGCTTATGCGTGTTTTTCCTGAACGTGCACACACAGAGCTCTGGTCTGCAGTCATAGTTCTCGCCTCCCTGGTTTAGGCTGAGTGGGAAGAAAGAAGGGTGCCTTTGCAAGGTAGCTTTTCTATAAGACTATTTGCATTTTCTGTCTAAGTGACCATCTCTTATCTTTGCCTAGTAAGTAGGTCCCTGCTGTGAAATCCGTTGTTTGCTTAGTTTTTGTGAGAGGTGAGATGGAGTAACTGTCGTATCAAAATGAGCTGGAGTCAGTTATCTCCGAGGTCGCTTCAATCCCATGTTTCTCTGCCTTGTTTAAATTTTGTTAAGGAGTTAGATGTAGCAAGCCGTAGATACTGAAAAAGTCTATGGGTGAACCTTAATTTTAGTAGTTACTTCTGTGTAATTAAAGATATCTGACCAGTCTGTAAAATGTGTATTCAAATACACAGTGTGTAATGTAACTTGTTTTAAAACTTAAGAACAATGCACTTAGAGATGGAAGTTAAATTTGTCTGTAGTTAAATTGTTGCATTTGTTTTTAATGTTGGTGCATTTGCAGATCAAAAGTGAAGTGAACAAACTGTACAAATTGTTGGAAATAGATATTGATGGAATTTTTAAGTCCTTGCTATTGTTAAAGAAGAAGAAATACGCTGCTCTGACTGTGGAACCAACAGGAGATGGGAAGTACGTAACTAAACAAGAACTGAAAGGGCTGGATATAGTCCGGAGAGACTGGTGTGATCTTGCAAAACAGACTGGAAAGTAAGTTGTGGCATTGTCTTCTTTGCTCTGTTTTAAACAATACGTGACTTGTAAACGTTTGATACTGTGTGGCTGTTTCCTGGCGAGCTCAGACTGGTAACTAATATCAGTGTTAGAACTTCGCTGATCTTTGTAGTAGATGGTGAATGTTACCTTCTGTCATTGGTAACAGGTTATACCCGTGCGAGTCCAAATGTCTCCTAGTTTTACTGTCTGGTTTTGCATCTGCTGTGAAAGCTGTACTTTTGAGTTGTCACAATATTGTAAATGCCACTTAATAAACCAGAGCTGAAATCTTGTGAAGATGGTGGATGCAGTCAGCATTTGGAGTCATAGGTTCTAGGTCAGATTGTTTTTTTCCTAGATGGGTAAAGAAGCTGGTGGTCAGCACTTTCAGCACCCTCTAAAGAAACTGGAAGTGCACTGGGTGCAGCCTGAGGAGGTGATCGCTTTCTCCAGGACTGCTCCTCTTTCCTTTTGCAATGAGGCTCCTTTGATATTTCATTATGATGGATACTGGATTCACTTTATTAATTCTCATTGCACAGGGCGTTTTAATGCTTTAATTCAGTAGAAGTAATACATTTAGCACCACGGAAAGAAAATTGGAGAGTGTTGAGAGGTGGTCATCTGGGTGCTGACTCACATTGTATACTGCCTCTTGAGAACTTAAACAGCTCATGGTCCAAATGTATCCAAAAATGAATACTTTTCACATCTGTAAAAATACACCACACACTTGCTTACTGTTCTTAAGACTTGCATTTTCTAAGAAAAGATGCATCATAATAGAAGCAAATTTTTCCAAGTTAGGAATGTATTAGTAATTAAAGCTATACAAATGTTGGAGAGTGTTCTTTAGTGACTAACTCTTCTGCAGCTGGCAGATCTTCCAACCACGTTTTGCAGCAATAGGCAAGACTTTGCTTACTTGATATGTTCTCTTCTCCCCCATCTTAAGATACCTGCTCTGGAATAATAAATGGAAAAATGATATGGCAGCAGAAAATAGAAAGTTGCACTCAACCACTCCAAATCACTATTTAGCATTAGAACTATTTGCAGTAATTTGCTTTTAGTAAAATAAGTAAATAAATAAAACACAACATAAAACATACTGGAAAATTTCTGTAAATTTTTCATCAGACTTCATCCTCAGGCTCTTTAATGTCTAGAGAATATCTTGGGGAAGAGAAGATTATGTCTATTGTAATGATTTTGCATGTGCCAAGCTTTTCTTACTTTTTGTACTGTGTTTGCAGCTATGTAATTGGTCAGATTCTTTCTGATCAGCCCCGAGACATAATTGTGGAAAATATTCAAAGGCGACTTATAGAAATTGGAGAAAATGTGGTCAGTGGTCAGATCCCAGCAAATCAGTTTGAAATAAACAAGGTAAACCATCTCACAGCTCTTTTCTGTCTCAGAAAAACTTTACTGTTCCTGAATGTATTGACTGCTGATAGGAATATTTTCTAATCCTTATGATGTGGTGAAATAGCAGGAGTTTTATTAGGTACTGAATAGCTCAGGACATACTGCAAAGATCCTACAATACGGGGAAAAAGAGCCTTACTGGGGCTGAAGGCTCCAGAATAACAACTTTGTGTCTTGTCCCATCCTGCCGTTTACCATGCACATTCTGCACTTTGAGAATGACATGATCCTTTCAGGAGAAGTTGTTTCCTAAGCTATTATTTTATATTTCAGGCTTGAAATGCATAAACTCAAGAGTGCAATGGAAGAGAATCAAATACTCTATTTTCTAGAAAACCCTCATAATATTTCCCTAGAACACTCTGTAGAAAAAAGCTAATAGTCATTTTGAGACCTCATTCAAGACTTCCCTACAACGAGAAGTAAAATACTCTGCTTTATCTACAGAAGTTTTAGCAGCAGCATTGTGGTTTTGGGTTTTTTTCATGAATCCTCAATGATAAAATCTGTATTTTTAACTTCGGAGACTCCCCTTTCCTGTTAGGGGGCTGTTTTTCCAATGAATTGGGTATTACATGCGCCGTTTATGCTTCTAATACTAGAGAAGTCTCTTTCTTTTGCCAGCTGGACATCTGTCTGCTCTGTGAGACTGTTAATCAGTTAAGAAAGGTGTTCAGGTTGTCATACGAGCGTAGAGGAATCACTGGATTTTATGGTTGACTTAAAAAAAGAATGTTCTGTTGCAAATACTCTTAAGAGCACTTAGTGTCCCGGTAAAAGATATATATAGCAAAATGGTCACTTTAAATTCCTAAAGTTCCTCTGTTTTACTACTTCAGAAAAAAATGTATTTAACTATTAAGTCAGATGTAGAAGTTGTTTCTAAGAATTGGGATGACACTAAATATTTAAATGCAGAATTTTCTTTTATTTAAAGGCAAACATAATTGTGGAATCTCAGTAGTATGAGATACATGGAAATATTTAAATTCAGTTGTATCCTCTTGCTACAGAGCTTGTTAAATACACTTACCTACACGATATTCAGATTTACTTTATGACCTTAACTAGAGCAGGAGTAAGAGGGTAATCTCTGGCTCTGGTTTTGTATTTTGTGTAATATTGTTGTCTTCAATTTAGTTTAATTTTAAAACAATTGCGTTATGATCATAATTTAGAACTCCAATGCATTTTTCAGATGGTAATTGTAAAAATATCCTTGTTTTATTAATAATAGTATTTATAAAGTTTGAAGGGCTGGTACCTAGGGCTTAATATATGGCAGATACGTTTGTTACAGATTTTTCACGTTACTTTATTTGTGTTTCAGATTTACTTGTGAACAGTAGAAGGATGAAGATAGCTGCTATGTAATCTTGTCTTTTAAAGTTCTGAGTTGTCCATCACTGAAGTAATAGATTTTTCTCACAGTTATGTTTCTGTTTTCTCCTTTGATGTTTTAGGCATTGACAAAAGATCCCCAGGATTATCCTGACAAAAAAACCTTGCCACATGTGCATGTTGCCATGTGGATAAACTCTCATGGAGGCCGAAAGGTGAAGGCAGGAGACACAGTGTCATATATCATTTGTCAGGTAAAAATGTCTTTCTTTATAGCTAACTACTAGGTATTGTTTTGAGATATGGCAAAGAAAACCAGCTGAGCTCCTGTGAAAATACGTTTTGTCATTTTGTTGTGGTGAGGTTGTCTTGTATTTTAAAACAGTTGGGTTTTTGTACTAAATTTAGTTTTATAGAGCCATTGTGATCAGCTCAGCAACTATTTCCATATAGTGGCTGGTAGAATTTCCCTGAATTCATTCATGTTTGGAACTAGAATTTACTTTAAAGAAAATGTCTAGTTTTGTTTTAAGGAGAAGAAAGTTCTGGTGATGAAGAGCCTTCCATTTGTGGAAAGCTAATTGTTGTTGTTGGTTAAATAGTGTCATTGTTATTGCCAGTCTCAGTCTGTGTCTCTTCAATTCATAGTCACTGGATCTGGCAGTACCTCTGATGTATAGACTGGGAAATCTGAGCCACTTTCTTGTTTCAGGTGTTTATCCTATAAATGATTATCATTATTTCACAAATATATACTCCACTTTGGTTCTGCTAATTAAAAAAAAAAGTGTAGGTTGAATTAGATGGACCAAGGGATCTCTTAGGCCAAGCTGATGAACTTGACGATGTGACTATTTCAGCTCCTTCATTGTTTTAAAACTGAAAGATACTGTATTTGACTTAATTGAGAGCTCCTAGCCCGGCATCCCAAAGCTGCCAAGACTTTTGAGAGCTGGGCCACGGGTGCGGCTGAGCAGTGGCACAATACAAGAGAAGAATATCCTTGTTGAAAGAAGGGAGCTGAAGGAGTTGCATTGTAATTATTTTTGCAAAGCAGCTGGATGAGCTGAATAGTCCTAAATTAATTTTGTTCTGAATACTAAGTTGTCTGAAAGGAGTAGGAGGGACCAATGACTTGCAGTCTGTCTTTATTAGTGATGGGTTTTCAGCCCATGGTTGCTGACCCTTTTGAAACCAGTAGCTTGTCTTAAATGAAGAAATGAAGGTGTCATGTATTAATGAATTAGTTATATTTTGCTGAAAAAAAACTCCAAAAAAGAGACCGTACTTAGAAAAAACCCCCCCAAACAGTTGTGGTGCTTCCCCTCACCCCGCCCCTGTAAATGTTTACATCTATTAAGGAATCTTGCTAAAATACTGCTTTAAGTTCTGCTCTTAAGATTTTTGACACACATTAAAAATGAAATTTCCTAGTGCAGTTAAGGACTGGGAATATGATTCTGCAGATTTAAATGAGGTACATTTTCCAGGAATACTGTAGTTTTAGAGTTGATACTTTGTTCCTTCATGTATATTGTATTCAATTTAGTTATTGCCTTCCCAAATTGAATTATTTTCTCCTTATCTTCCTCTTTTAAGTTGGAGACAAATATAATGTATATTTTAACCTCTTAAGTGGTGTTTCTCTCCTGGCTTGAGATGTCACCATGCATTTCTTTCAGTATTTCTGAATATTTTAGAATTTCCTCTTTCACATCAACACTGCTCCCTCTGTTATTTATTCATATGTCAATGAGTGATGGTCCATTCTCTGACCATTCATTCTATTTGTTTCTTTATAGAATTAAAGAATATAAATTTCCTAGCAAAACAGATACAGTTTTGATATCCAAGACTTAGAATTTGCTTGTTGTGCAAAATGATAATGCTGGTTTAGTACAAAGTGAATCCAAAATGCATGCCCTCTGTGTATTTTTAACTGGGCTGATGGTTACAATGTGTTTTCATTGTGCATTTCAGAATTGACAGATGGGACTGTTTACTCTGTCTACTTGTACTGATTTGCACGTGTAGGCTGCAATAATACAAGCTGGTTTTGCATTCTTGAACTTGCCAGTTGATGCCAGCATCAGCAATGCAGTTTTTTTACTACTGCTGGATTTGTATTGGATGCATAATAAATCAACCGAAAGAGTGTGTAACAATTTTGCATTAAAATAATGTGTAATATTTGAATGTATAGATGTTTTTCACACTTTGTTTTGTATGTGTCTCCTGTTTTAGGATGGATCAGATCTCAGTGCCAGCCAGCGAGCATATGCTCCAGAACAGTTAAAAAAGCAAGAAAATCTTAAAATTGATACTCAGTACTACCTGTCACAGCAAATACATCCAGTAGTTGCTAGAATATGTGAGCCCATAGAGGGAATTGATTCTGTTCTTATTGCAACATGGTTAGGTAAGTATTCTGAATTCAGTTTATTTAAAGAACTGCGAGATCCAAAGTGAGAGGTTTTAATGTATGTTTCTCAACAGAAATGCTTCCCCAGATCAGTCTCCTTACCTTGAACAATAGCTTGTGTTACACAGTTACACAGTAGAAAGCAGCGTGGACTTTAAGTGTATTTATGACTACTGCAGAAAAGCTTTTTTTCAGAAGGTTTTCATTAACATGAATTTATCTTATAATCCTTGTTCAGAGTGGCAAAAATCTGCTTTTCAGAAATGACAGCACTGTTGCATGTCTTTTGAGATTTTCTTAAGTTACTAAAGGAGTTCTGGGGTGTGCATCCAGAACTAACATTTTTCCAGAGAGAAATGCTGGCATCTCTGGCATTTTCCCAGGAAAAAAACCCAGTCATAATTATAATGAAAGAATACAAATTTTTACTAGGATGTAAGTGAAAACTTGATTGCTAGAACTGACCCAGTGGATAATAGAAACATGAAACCTTAGTAACAGTTTTAACTGGTTCATATGAAGGAATTAAGTGGCCCCAAAACCAAGAAGTGCTGTCAAAAAAAATATAACTAATGTTAGTGATACACCGAGTCAACAGTTTTAATTCAAATGAGCAACAAGGAGTTGCTCGTTAGAGTTGTTTTTCGTTTTAAAAGGATGTCTAGTAACTAGAATTAGAGATTTTTCTGCCCAACTATGCCTCTTTCTTCACTGTTCCCTAGACTTCTTACCTAGAAAAACTGAAAGGTTGAAAATTTCTTAACACTTCTGTTGGGTCTCTCTTCTTGAAAATGCTATGCTCTGTGTGTGTATTCCTTTTAGTGTTGTTTCCTCCCCAAAAGTGATTAACCAACAGACTTGACTGATCTACTTGATAAACAGAAATTTTGTGATTTGTATCCCACATGTAGTTCATTTTTTTTAAACCTGTTACTCAAGGACATGAAAAAGTTGTTGATTTTGCTGGCTACAAAATTCTTGACCTGCCTTCTCTCTAAGAGAGCTTCTTAGAGAGTTGCACTGTGTCAGTTTAATAGTCTGTTCATGCTATGCCCATTTCTACAGGAAGTTCAAGACCTGCAGAAATTATTTATTCAGAACATTGGAACGCTCAAAGGAAGAGTTAGTTGTCAGCAATTTGTGTTTAGGTAAAGGCCAAGATCCTGGATTTGGTCTCTTAAAGTCTCTTGGTAACAGGTTGCCTCAGGACCCTTCACCTGTGTAACTGCACCTCTGCAGCTCCCTTGTAACAGCTGGATTGCTTGCAGATTATACTTAAAATGTGTGCTAGAGAGGTCCTGCCTTGCTGTTTCTCAGGAAGAGTGATGATAGCCAGGAAGGATCTTAATCTCCCAAGACAATCCTTGTAACATGCAGCTTTTTCCATCTTCATTTCTGAGTTCTTGAGAAGGGGTTAAGGACAGAAATTCTGCTTTTCGGAATCAGCAGTGGTGTTTCTTGGAGGCATTTGATGTTTCCATGTGTCCTCAAGAGCTCTCATGCTTTGAGGAGGTGTCAGCCCTGTTCCACACATGCAGGCTGACCATACAAATCATCCTGTTTATTATGTGGCAGGGCCTTGCTATCCAACGTTCCCTTGATGTCAGAGTTGACTGTGTGGTATGCCTGACTGAAAAGGTCAGGCACTCTTGGTTAGGTTGAAGGGGTTTAAAATAGGCAGCAGACTTTTACTTCATTTAGGTAAAAGACAGGAAAGATTTCTGAAGCTAGTTTATTTTATTTGGCAAAGATTGTTAGTCTTGTAGAGTTAAGCTCAAATTCTTTTTCATAACAGGTGAGATTTTCAGGAAAGACTGACTCCCTTCAGACACCTAAATTAACTACCCATGTCTTAAGAACTCTGTGCCACTTGATAGCACCTACTGTTTGCGAATGCCTATGCTGCTTTTTACGCTGTAGTACGTTCCAGATGAAAATTTCTTTAATGGTCTATGATAGCATCGTGCAGCTGAGCGTTTATTAATAGTCCACAATAGTCAGTCTGAAAACCTGTATGTATCTATTACAGTCTTAGATCTGAAGTGTGTTCAGTCTGACCTTGCTGTACAGTCAAAGTTTTATCACCTTCCCTAGCTTTGTTTTCTTGGGAATGCTTAAATTGAGCTTGAGGGTAAAGTCAGGTCTTTTTCAAGACTTCTTGTCTGCTTCGGTTTTCATATATAGCTCTTGATCAGAGTTGTACGTAAGTCATTGCAAGCTGCAGTTATCCTACAGGGTTTTTTAATGGTACTGGCAGCATGGTCAAGTGGTTTTCTTTCAGAAAAATCAAAAATCCTTTGCAAGATACAAAAGAGTACAAGATACTTGAGTCCAGCTTGCTAAAACAAGCAAATAGGGAAACTATTTACTGTTCTGTGATGCTAAGTTGGGCTTTTTTACTTTGTGTTTTCATCATGATATGCATCCAAATTCCCATTGTTTTTCCCATCTTGTTGCAAAAAGGCACATTTTCCGGTTCTGGAGGATATGTAAGATTCGTATCTGTGGACCAAAACTTCGTTGCATTCTCATTGTTTGTGTCTTCCTCCACTGATCAGATTTATTGTGTTACATAGAATATGTATCTGTATAGGGAGAGTGGTTGTAGGAGAAAGATCTTGGCCGCATGTTTAACAGAATCTATAATAATGCATGATTAAGAGGTGAATGTTTCATGTCACCCTGCTAGTCTGAGTAGATAAAACTGAGCTCTGCTTGGGAAGCTTGGCTCACATTTGAAGTGACGAAAAATTCTTTGTTCTGTCTGTGCTCAAAGCAAGTAATTTTAAACTATTTTAGAGAGTGAAGAACGGGAGCAAATAATGCTACTTAAAAATTGCAGAGAATCCTTTAAATATCATATGTATTTGCTATGTGGAATCAAGTTGAAAAATGCCTTTTGTTTTGGGGTGTAGTAGGAGGTCTGCCCAGCCTTTAAGAGATGGAAGTTCATTTTTATTAAAAACAAGAACCTCATGGGCATACTCCTGTATTCACTCTCCTTGTATTGAAGTTTCTGAGGAAAAGCAGTGTCATGGTTTGTAAAACCAAATAAAGTGTTCAATCTGATCAGTTATATAAGTTAATAAATCTGATCTTCCTAAATCTTGGAGACCTTACTTCATCCTTAAGATATCTACCTTCAGAGCAGAGCAATTCTCTTACTGTATTTCAAATAAGGGGTTTTTATTAATGCATAAATACTGCTCCTTGTCTCAAAGAAAAGTCGTATCTTGTTTGTGTATTGTCAGAAATATGCAGACGTTATGGAAGCAGAGTCATTTAACCATGGGATTTTTGTAGCTGTTACTGCATAATGTTATTTGGCTCAAATGATGGGAGTTGATGTCTGCCGTCCTAGGCAGTGTCATGATGTTCTGAAAGAGGTGTGTGCTGCTGCCTTGCGGGGTATGTGCGCCCTGGTGCTCTGCAGATTGCTTGGCACTGGGCATTTCTCAGGAAGGCTGTCTGATTTTAGGGAGCCATTACTGGGTGCTGATGAGGCTTGTCATTCCGAGTACTTCCCAGTACTGCTCCCTGCTTTGACACAGTGTCTGTGTGTTAGTTGCTCCGTGTAAGGAAACCCACCAGCACCAAATATGTTGTCTTTTTATATTGTTTCTTTTAAAAGTTATTATCAGATAATTGTTTAATAGGTGTCTTTAATATAGTGTTTAGCTGCTGCTCAGATTATCCAGACGGAAACTAGGATTGATGCTGTCCTTGTGGCACACAGAATTTACCTCAGGTTCTGACTTTTTGGTTGTTTTCCTCACATTAGGGAGAGAAGTGAAGGGACAGTGATGAAAATTAAGACTAAAGTCATGACGAAACATCATGACAATACGTTAACGAGCCCTAGAGTGTGTGAACTTGGCTGTTTGTGGTCTGGCTGTGTTTTTGAGATGCTCCAGACCTGCTCAGAAACCTGAGAATTGCTAAGACGCGTCGGAATGAGTGAAAAAACCCAGTAAAAATCTGAATGGCTAAAAGAGACGACACTAAGATGAATGAACAAAAGCAGCAAGGCCGATGTGAATGAAGAGCCGGCAGCCCGGCCGGGCGGTGTGGNCCGCCCCCGGCGCACCTGCGGCTGGAGCGCGGCATCCCGGGCACTGCCCCCGGGAACAGCCCCGGGCACTGCCCCCGCGAACACCGCCCGGGCGCGGCCCCGGGCACAGCCCCGGACCCGCACGGCTGCCCGGCGGCGGCGGCGGCACACCCCTGTGCAGTGCGGGGGAAGGACGTGCACAGGCGGTCCGCAGGAACGTTGCTTTTAAAACCTTGCGTTTGGTAAAAACCTCTGATGGTTTTTCCAGGTTCTTGAGTGACCTGCTTTGCTTGCCAGTCAGTAAAGGTTTTAATAATTTTATTAAATAATTCAGGAACAAATCTCAGAACTTGGTTGTATTAATTACTTCTGTCACTCTGCTTTCATCAGCACATTTGTAATGTTGTGGGGCTTTGTCCTGCATCCAGCCTTGTAGTTTTGGTAAGGTGGGAAAGCTTAGCTGCGGTGCAGGTAATTTAATGATAACCCTGAAGACTCTTTCCTGTCAGAGTAAGTCAAAGTCCCTTTTATTTTTATTTTTTCTTGATGTCATGGGGAGGAAAAGAAAAAAAAAAGAGTTTGAAGTTCTCTGATTAGTCTCGTCGTATTCATTTAAAAATTACCAAAACCAGATATTATTTTTTTCCACTGCCCAATCAGGGATAGCCCCTGTTTTGTGTACCAAATAAAATAATGTGACCAGCATGACCTGGTTCAAGCAGATACCAGTTAGTGTGCTGAAATGGATTAATTGAACCAACTAACTATTCCTGAAAGGAGATAATAGATAAAATAGGTCCCAGTTCCACAAGATAATTAAGGTAGGCATGTTCTTTAAAAGCCTGATTTGTAGTCCCTTTTATTTCACTTTGGCTGTTTGCACACCAAAAGTTAGATGTGTGCTTGATTCAGCACAATATTTTTTTTGTTGCTTTTTCCAGCCAAAACAGCTAAGAAAGTTCAAAGATAGGTGTGATTTAAATTCTCACAATGAATTTTTTTTTTTGTTAAATTAGTATTAAATGACTCATATTTACTGTCACTGTTTTTGACTCAATGTTGGAAAACTGCAGTTGTCTGAAGACCAGAATTTGTGTCTTTTTATCTTACAGTGAGCTGCTTTGCTCCATATTTGCCTTTTGGGAAACAACCAAAGATAAATTTCTAGCTGAACTATAATGGTGTCTGTATCAGAAAGTTGCAACGATGTTTTTTCATTCACTTCTGAACTCAGAATAAACTGAGAATTTTTGTTTGTCTTCACCATTACTACCTTAGATCCAACTTACTGCATACTTACTTGATTTTTTGCAAAATCTGAATACTGAACTACAGTTCCCTTTCTAAACCTTTCACCTACTACCTGTGTTGCAGGACATACTCTTTGTTTTCTAAAACAGCAAATACATTACCAACCCTTTCATTAAAAAAAAAAGAAAAAACAGAAAAAACCACCATTTTTTGGGGGGATAGCGTATGTATTGAAGTGTAAAATATTCTATTAGCAGTGTATTTTGCTTCGCATGCTCCTTCTTTTAATGAATAGTGGAGAACTGTATTAAAAGTTTAGGAACCTTCTGGAGATGAATAGTTACCTTTATGCATTGACTTTTTTTCTTTTGACAGAAATGGGAAGATTGAATAAATTTTAGCGAAATCCATATTCTGTCAAGAACTAAATAAACTTATTTGGCAATGGAATTTTTCCTTGTCCTTGAATTTGTTTTAAGACTGCAGCATAAAAATTCAGATTAGTGGTATTAAAGTCAGATGTAGCAAATCTTTTATGTACAGACAATCTCTATCTGCCTGTATAACACAACTGTTTTATAAGTGCAGTAATATTTGTGTAGTTTAACTGAATATTGTTCCCAACCATTGTCTTTAAGTGTCACGGTACAGTTATAATAAGGTGAAGCTTCACTTTCTATTTGTTATCTTTGTTACATTTCTTATAGGAATTGCTATGTTTTTTAACTGAAATTTATACAGGATAGGAGTTAATACATGGTAATCTGTTACTTGGCTTAATGTCTGTTTAAAATATTTTTTAAAGTGCTTCCCTGATCTTTTTGTTTTACGAGTAAAGTGAGCCATAGTTTTCTGAAGGTTTTCTCCTACGTGCTCATTCGATTAAGTTTTTTTCCCCAACATGTGTTTTTTCCTAAAGTTAACAAAAAACCCCTGTAAATGAGATGCATGCACTTTTAAAATGTTGCACATGACAAAGGATGACAAAACTTGAGGATTTTTATTAAGTTTACTTTGGCAGTCTTATTCCTAGAACAGTGAACTTCGTGCTTGCTTGCTTATTTACTTATTTGTGGTTGAATCAGTATTTCTGGGATCTCTTTTGTGTATTTATTTGTTTAAAATCTTGAGTTCTGGCAATCAAAAATAAAGCACTTTGTCTCCAGCGCTGCGGTTTTAAATGCTGCTGCTGAATTTTAACCACTGCATTAGATTGAAACCTCCATGCTGTTAACCACTGAGCCAAAATGAAATCGACCACTGCATTGAAATCAGAGTTGGCAGTTGTGTACGGACTTGAAGGAGTTGGTAATAGCAGTGCACCCGCGTTTCTTTAATGGGGTTTTTATTCTCTGTTTTTGGTTTTAATGGTGCCATTTTGATTTAAAGACTGTTTCTTAATAACGATGCACATTTTTATTGAAATATTTTCAATGTAACTTAAGAAGAAAATAACAATAAAGCTATCTGTTAGGAGTGGTTTCCTCAGAAACAAAATGTTCTCTTGCATACTCCCATGATAATGCAGTGTGCTTGTTTTATTTATAAAGCAATCTTGCGTAAGAAGATAAGTAAGAAGATTTCTTCATGTCTCGTGAACCTTTATTCATGGTTAAAAATTGTAGAATGTATTTATGTTTTATAGAGGAAGTTTTGCTAAGGAGAGATTTTCAGCTTTTGAATTTACATTTTGTAACTTTCTTTTGAATCTGCTTCACCAAGCATATGAAAAATAAGCCTGCTTGCATGGTTGACCTCTTAGTCTTTTGAAATTTTTGTTTCTTATTAATAGGACTGGATCCCTCCCAATTCAGAGTCCATCACCATTACCATAAAGATGAGGAGAGTGATGCCTTGGTTGGTGGCCCAGCTCAGCTCACTGATGAGGAGAAATATAGGGATTGTGAGAGATTCAAGTTTTGCTGCCTCAAATGCGGAACAGAAAATATTTATGACAATGTCTTTGATGGTTCGGTTAGTTGGTTTTTTTGTTTGTTTCATTTCTGTTCATTGCAGAGGGAGAAAAATGCTTGTAGGGAGAACAGCTTTTCAGATAGGATTCTTATGATGTAGGAGAAGATACCATATTTCAGTCCTGCTATTTATAGCTTTGGAGCAGATAATTGCTGATAGGATAGTGCTGAAATATTTTTCCCATTTTTGCATTTCAGCTGTATCGTCTCGCTGAACATGTAAGATTATCTGGCTTCGTTAATCTGTTTGCCCACAGTCGTGAATGATAGTTTCTGTACTTTTTAAAGGAATCCTTATCTTAACACCTTAGTAACTTCTAGTTCTCTATTTAATAAAACTTTCGTATAGCAATGGCAGTTTCTTATCCTAAATCATATTAATTGGAACAAAGTGCTTTTTAAACTTGTGTTTATCTTGCTACATCCCACCTCCCTTCTTGACAGTGAGGTTTTTCTATGTTATCTTTCCTTCTGTCTCTGTGAATTGAATAAAAAGTCATAGGGGTACATTCTTGTTGAGAAGTTCTGCCAAAAATTTATCTATGACCTTGGATCACAACTTGAAATGGGGCCAAGTATTCAACTCTACAGCATGTTATGTATGTATTAGTCATCGGCAAATTAGCGAGCTTCAGAGTAGTGAAAACCTTGAAACTGAAAGCAAATAAATCTTTTATCTAAATTAAAAGTAATTATTTTAAGTTAATTTGGACAAACAGCAGATGTTTTGCATTTTTTGAATCAAAATAAAGCAGTCTTTGGAAGCAAGTAAGAGGAAAAGACACACAAATCGAGTGATACTTTGTGAATCCTTGACTTTTGTTCATCGCAGCTGTAAATAAGACAGTTAATTGCATGTAGACTTGACAAGTTGCAGATGGGCTAGTTGGAGAGGAGTGCATGTCAAACTCCTTAAAAAGAAAATATCCCCACCACCAAACAACAGAAGAAATCTTGACACCAAGCCAAAAATCCCCTCTATTTCACCTGGAATTAATTAGTGTTGTGAGTGGGGGTTTGGCCAAGATGGCTCACAACAGCTAGGTCATAACTTGAAAGTTTTCTGAATGCTGTATGACTGTCCAGCCTACCAGACTGTTGTTAGATTAGTGAGAATTCCACTAACTTAATTTCAGCTGTTCACACAACACTTCCAGGTTCTGAAATTTTAATGTCAGGTGTTCAGAAGGTTTTGAAAGTAAGAGAATGAGGTGGTGCAAAACTGTAAGAGCTGTTCTTTGAACTTGGAGAAAATAAAAGATGGTTATATTATTCTTGTTTAATGAGGTTTGTCTCTACAGCCCTGTTGATAATTTCATAATTAGTATCTATAAGGTTGATTTCAAAGTTCTGATCACTGGACTGAGGCAGAACTTTGTCTCTGATAAAACCATAAAGTGTTTTCTTAAGTGGACATGGGGGGCACAATTTGTCCACAGATTACTTTTGTTATTCAGCATCTCTTTTTGAGTTATTAACTTTGTGGTGTGTTCCTTCAAAGAGCTTTCCTTAGGAAGAGAATGAAGATACCTCGCACCTACAGTTTTCCCATATGGGTGTGGCCAACTATGATGGGAAGAAAGAATGCCCAAATATTATGGGCCCTTTAAGACTATTAATTTAAAAAATATTTGTATTATGTCTAAACTCCTGTGGTAACTTCTGCTACCATCATCTCGTAACGATGCTGTTTTTACTCTTCTGTTCTCAGGGGCGATTTATGGAGCCCAGCTTGCAAAGGTGCAGCAAGACAGACTGTGAAGAGCCTCCTTTCAGCTATGTGGTTCAAATGAACAACAAGTTACTGCTGGATATTAGACGCTGCATCAGAAAATACTACAGTGTAAGTACGCAGAAAATACTCTGCTGTGTGAAAGGAACTTTTAAGTAGTGCTGAGTTTTTAGTGACTGTCATGTTACCTTTTTTTTGTATAGTGTAAGGTAGTAGCATGCAGCATCAAACCCCAACTTTATGAAAATAAAACAATCAGTGAATTAAAATACTGATTTAGAATGTTTGTTTTCTCAGTTCAGCCTCAAGATAGTTAGGTATATTTACATTTTTGTAACTGTGTGTGTCAGCATTATTACAGATGTAGTAGCTCTCTGTTTTCCAGATTTTTAACCAGAGTGCATTATCTCAGTGGTTTTAGGAAAATCTGTGAAGCCTATCAAATATGTAGATATCCGTTTCTCATGTAATTGAAATATGATTCTCTTTCTTCAACTCAAATTTATGTATATTGTGTTACCTTGTAGCTCTGTAAAAATTCTTTGAAGGATAGTAGGAAGGGGAAATACTCTGAATCTT
>VYZT01006943.1:22500-61601 GCA_013400735.1 Pomatostomus ruficeps | reverse complement strand
GCTCCGTGGAGCCGCCGCCCCGCGGGGACGGCCCCGGGCAGCGCTCCCGAACCGCCGCGGGGCGACTCTTTGCGCCGCGGCGTCTGCGCAGGCGCGGCGGGGGCGAGGGTGGTGCGGGGAGGGCGCTCGGCAGTGGTGGCGAGTGGGGTTCGGTGCTGCCCCGAGTGGTTTCAGCCGCCCGAGCCCATCTCTTCTTACTTCCCCCTCCTTTCCCGAAGGTTGCTGTAGAATAAGCGGGATTGAGCTTTCAGAAGTGCAGCGGCTGGCGGTGAGGGATGACGCACGTGACTGCAGGAGCTCTGTACGTGGCTGTTAGAAGGGATAAAGGAAAGATTGTAGCTGCTTTCCCATTATTCTGCTTCAATCACCAAGCACAGCAGTGACAGAATTACAGAATTAGGTTGGAAAAGACCTCTGATGCACCGAACACCATCTTGTCAAAAGGCCATAGCACTGCGTGCGACATCCTTAAACCTCCAGGCACAGTGAATCCGGGCAGTCCATTCCAAGGTATAATCACCCTTTAAGTGAAAAAATCCTTTCTGATGTCCAGCCTAAACTTCCCCAGGTGCAGTTTAAGGCTTTTGTCCTATCATCCTGTCGCTGGTTGCCTGGGAGAAGAAGCTGCCCCCCCCCCATCTGGCCACACCCTCCTTTCAGGTGGTTGTAGAAAATGATAAGGTCTCCCTTGAGTCTCCTTTTTTTCTGGGCGAAACAATCCCAGCTCCCTCAGCCACTCCTAGGATTTGTGCTTCAGACCCTTTACTTGTTACTGCCCTCTTCCGGAGGTCAGGCTCTTGAGTTGTGAGCACCTTCTGTGCTCTCCGAGTCTTGTGATTTTCAACATGGTTTTGTCTGATCTGAGGAGTCAGAGTAGAATCTTAGGGAAGCTGTCAGATTGTGGCAGAGAAAGCAAGTTCTCATAAATAGCATTGCAATGTTAATACATTTCTAAAGGTGTGCGTGTCTTAAGTAGAAAAGACTGTTAAACCAAAACTGCTGCTTTAGGTGGCCTTTGAGGGATAGGTTATCATCTATATGCCCTTTATATAGAAGGATTTTTTTAGTGTGAGGCACTGGCACAGGTTGCCCAGAGAGGTTGTGGATGCCCCATTGCTGCAGCTGTTCCAAGGCCAGGCTGGATGGGGCTCTTAGCAACCATGTCTTGTGGAACGTGTCCCTACCCATGGCAGTGGTGTTGGAACTAGGTGATCTTTAAGGTCCCTTCCAACCCCAGCCTTTCTATGAGTCTGTGTTCTATCTTGTTTAATTTGACTTGTTACGACAGGTTTCCTGTTGCTCCTTCAAATAACTGGTGTGGCCTGTGAACCACCATGTTAATATTAAATGTAGTGTGTTAGTTTGAGGAAGGAAAGGAAAAAAACATCTGTGGTCTAATGCTGTAGCTAGTAGTGATGTTAGAATTTATATAGTTAAAAAGTTTTGTTTCTGTTTTCCTGTGCCCTCTTTGCTTCTTTGTGTAGTGGTACTGATGCAGACTTGCAAGACGTTGGCATTGTCACGTGCTCGTGCTCATCCATATCATACTAAGAATCATAATGGTAACACCTCAGGAGGAGTAAATGATGGAAATCCAAAAGTGCAAGGGTAATAGTGGCAGTGGTGGATTTTCTGATGGTGCAAAATCGTAACAGACTAACATACAATTTAAACACTGCATATAATTCCCTGCCATGTTCACCTTAATAACCCAAAGGTGTGGCATGTGAAGGCTACAAATTTTCCATTCCTGTATCAGAACATGAATAATCAAGATGTTTGTATGAGGCTGGAGTTTTGGATGCTAGGATCTATATTTTTCCCAGGTCACACCTCTTCATGAAAGATGAAGACAATTACAGGCTTCAGTTTGGTGTCTCTTGCAATCTCCTACACTATTCACAGCAAGTTACATTCGTCACAGAAGTAACATTGCAGTCATTCCATCCTTATTTCATAAATTATTTCAGCATGGACATATAATCAGATTGTAGCTTTTATATATAAAATATGGAGCCTGGCAGTAATTGTATAATCCATACATTTTTAAAAAAGTCAAATGCACTGATGTGACAGCACAATGATGGACTGTGACTTTTTCAGTATGTTCAAACATGTCAGTTTTATTAGCATTTTGGGAAATATAACTCAAACGACCTGAGTTAAATCCTTTACTATCATTCTTTTGTAGGAACTATTGTATAGTAAGAGCATCAAAGATTTCTAATTTATTTGCATGAGAGTTTTCTTTGCTATAGATGCTTTTAATGCTTAAGCTGTGTTGTCTATAGAAAAACATCACTTGGAGATAGAATGTGTGTGAAGCAGATGTCAGTCGCAGTAGCCCATTAAACCCAATCTTTTGTAGTGAAGAACAGCATTTTCTTGTTAGTGTGCACAACATTAAGAGTGAGGTGGCTTTGCTCTGCCTGGTTATTTTTTTTTTTTTTTTTTTAATTTTTTTAATGTGTGCAGTGTTGTGGTTTTGTGCATGAGCTGAAATTTGCAGACAGACTGGCACATGAAATGTGGTTGAACTGGAATCGTTGGGAGGCTCCTGTGTTTGAATTTCCTAATGTGGTTTAGAATTTAAATGTTCTCTTTCTTGGGAAAACAGAAAGGCTTAATTGGATGGATAACCCCAGCAGTCAAATAAAAACACTGGCTTAAGATACACCTGGTCTAGTCATTCATTGAAATTAATGCCTTGGTATGATGGTGCGTGTTAAAGGTACTCAAAAGCTGACTTTTTAGATTGAGATCTGGAGTATAACTTACTCTTTTGAAAGCTTGGGGAGAAAGACAAGATGGTGTGATTGAACAGATGTAGTGGCTGTGGTTCCTTCAGCTGTTGACAAAACCGGACACATGGCAGAGGGGTCTGTCTGCTGTGCTCTGTGTTCTGTGAGGAGTCAAAGGGAAATGGTGCTTTCACTTTGACAGATTGTCAGCAGGTGCCCAGCAGACCATTTGTGGTTATTCTACCCCAGAAAGGTCTTGTTTGGTGTTGGCCTTGCTGCCTCAGGGTAGCGCAGCCACCCAGTGCTGCCGCCGCTGCCCGAGGTGCAGCTGCATCGCACGGGGGCCGGCCAGCAGCAGCCGAGGCATGGAGGCACCGCTCCTCCCGTGCAGCAGGAGTGGAAGGAGCAGAACCAAAGACAGCAGTTCCTGGTGGACACAAAGGCATGAAGTAAGTGAGCACTGTGCCTCACTGGTGATCGCAGAATCAAATAGGTGGGAAAACCTTTGAGATCAAGTCCAGTCTATGACCCAACACCACCATGGCAATTAGACCATGGCACTGAGTGCTATATCCAGTCTTTTCTTAAACACCTCCAGGGATGGTGACTCCACCACCTCCCTGGGCAGTCCATTCCAGTGTCTAATTACCCTTTGTGTGAAGAAACTTCCTCATGTGCAGGCTAAACTGGTGAAGCTTAAGGCTTTTGTCCTATCATCCTGTCGCTGGTTGCCTGGGAGAAGAGGCCGACTTCTTCAGGCGAGTACAATGTTTAGTACTACAGGCCTAGGGTTCACCATGGATGTCTTGGAAAGAATGAATTAGGAGTAGGGTTGCGTGGGACTTGGCATTGCAAACTGCTTAAATCTTGGC
The DNA here is from genome assembly GCA_013400735.1 of Pomatostomus ruficeps. Lineage (NCBI taxonomy): Eukaryota > Metazoa > Chordata > Aves > Passeriformes > Timaliidae > Pomatostomus > Pomatostomus ruficeps. The sequence goes on along the minus strand of VYZT01006943.1, from coordinate 57,988 downwards.
TGGCCTGTCGTGCCAAAGTTCATGCGAAATCTCTCCAATAATGTCGGAGTGGTTTAATCTTTGGTCTGTTTGCCTTTGCAGTGGACATTCTTATGTGCTTACACAAAAGCGTATGGAAGTTTAAATACGCCTATTTCTACTTCTAAACGGGAATTTTTTTTTTTAGTCATTTTGGGCTGTGTTAATACATAAACCCAGATTGCTTATTAGCCTGTGTGTATAAAACCAGAAGCAAAAAATTGTAAAGACGTTCTTGTAATTTTTAATTTCTCACCTGCCGAAATTCCAGAGGTAACCTTTTGCTTTGCAGAAATAAGTTGTATGTTTAAAATAGGGGAACCATACCTGCTTTCCTGCTCTGCAGTTGTGAATGCCATTAATCCTGTTTCTGCCATCTGCCAGTGAGGTCCGCAGTTACACAACAGTCTGGAGCCTATCGTACGTGTTTAATGTTAAATACATGCGGAAGTTTTCATATTTTACTTAGTCTCAGTTCTTCAACATGTGAAGATGAAACAAAGTTGTGTTTCAAATTTATGTCAGCAATCTATAGCTTTATAGCAGAAAGAAACCTCTCTTTTTTCCTCAGCATGAAAAGGAAAATTACAGTAAGTCCTAACCAATTCACACACATCCTCACAAAGAAATAACCCAAGTGCCTTTTAGAAACAGGCAGTAATGGTGTTCCAGAAGTAAAATGTTTGTTTGCATGATCGTGACTTCTTTCCAGTCCTCCGTTAGCAGAGTTGTTGATTGCTAATTTTTTTTTGCTTTGTTTTGTTTTGTTCGCATGTTCTACAACTGGCTGACCTTTTTTCTCAGTAGTCTGGCCTACTACTGAACTACTGTCTTCATCAGTATGGGTTCTGTTTAAGTGGGCTGTGAATGTTCTTAGGTTTTTTTGATCATTAGTGGTAGAGACATAAAATTTTAATTGCCTCTGTCTTTCTGAGTCTAAACATAGAAGTTGTTATGTGTATGTGGCATATTCAATGGCCCAGGAGGAGGTGTGCAGTTAGGGTATATTTCAGTGTATAGATCTGAATGTATACATCTCTGTAGGTTACTATTTTGCTACAAGTGTATATATAGATACTTTCCTAGCTGTTATTTCTTTATCTCGTTGTAGTTATAAAGTTTCTTGCTGTCCCTAGCCCCATCTTTGGTATTTCAAAAGTTCTTCTCAAAAATATAGGTAGCAAGATGTAAAAAAGACATATAAACACTAAAATCCACTGGAATAACAAGGGGGAACAAAACTTACCCAAATAGTAATACTACATCATCATTTTGTATGGAAGTCATTGTTTCATGTGATTTTTTTTTTTATGGAATCCATACAGTTACCTGGTATATAAGCTTTTCTGTAGGAAAAATTCCAGCAAGAAGTCTGAAAAGTGTGGAAGTCCTGACAAGAATTCTGATTTAATCAAAGACAGATTGTTGTGTTGCCATTTGGTGGCCTCAAGAGCTCTGGTATAGCTTTATATATGTGAGTTCTCTCTTTAGTCAAGTTTTCAAGCTTGGGCTCACTCTGGAAGAGCCTGTGACCTTTACCTGTTTTTGTTCAGTGGGTTAGAGATTGGATTTATTTAAACATTTGATGTAAACATTGCTGTGAACACATGAGATGGTCCATGCAGAGTTGGCTTTGGGACACCTCATCAGGAGACTTGCTTTACCTGTACTGGTGGTGTGTAGCATGTTGGCATCGCCCGCTTCTTTGTTGGAGGGAGAAGCATGGACAGGGGTGACCTTTCCATCTTAATTTGTGTGTGGAAGCATCAGACTTGCTGCTGTTGTACTGCCTGGATGGTTGGTGCCTCTGGAAAGCCCTGTGCTGGCTGTGTGTGTGCTGTAGCTGAGTCACATCCTGCTGCATGCCCAGAACTCACTGGATGTGCCAGAGTTTTCCGCTCAGTGTTCTGCAGTCATGCAGGAAATCCTGCACGGCTGACAAGTGTCAGATTTCGTGGGGCATGGGGTACAGCCAGTAAGTGGAAGGCTTTTGAGGAGCATGTGTTGATGTTCCTGGGATAGCCAGCATTTATGAACATCTTTATCCACAAGAACCACGGCACAAGAATCCGGCACTTTTGCAATGCCATGTCTTTTAATGTGGAGGAGGAAATTGGTGTTGCATGCTTGTCTTCCATTGAATGTTTAAGTGACATTGAACATTTAAGTTGGATTGTTCCACATCCTTGAGAAAAGGATAGCAAACTTCATAAATTCAGTGAAGGCAAAATATTGCGCTTTCCTGGTTCCTTGGTGTGTAACACACTTTCTGCAGGGATGTATTGACATGGATTTGAGACACTGAATATGCAGTGAGGACAGCAGTGATCCTTGTGTTTTGGTTTTTTGTTTGACTTGTTACTTTTGTCTTCTTCACTTTCCATTTTCAATGCCAGTGAAGTAAAGGCTGTTTCTTTTCAAGCTCCCCATGTGAGAGGCAAACCGAGGTTTACCTTAATCTTTAAAGGGAAGGGGGTTCTTGCATTGTGTCATATAAATTGTTAATAGGATATAGATTTCTGAAAAGTCAAAATGTATAAATATAAAATCTAAAAGGATCGATAAACTGTTTGTTTGCTTTGGCAGCTCCAGAATAAAGTGCAATGAATACAAAAAATTACTAGTTCAGCATGTGTTTCCTTTACTGGGCAAAGCCTGGTTGTTATAAGTCAGAGCTATTTTTTTTTGGATTGGATCCAGTGCTAGCAGAACATGTAAGTTCAAAGATACAGAACAAGATGTTTTCTGGATGTTGTCTTCAAAATCTGCCAACTTAGTTTCTATTGTTCCGAGTTTTATTGGTACAACAATGGACTGATTTGAATTGCATTTGTTTTTTTTCCCTGCCTGTTGTTCGCATTTTCATTTTAAATTATTTACAAGTCTGAGGCTTGAAGATGAGAGCCTAATGAATGCTTTTAAAAATAAAACCTTCTTCTTTAAGCATGTTATGCTTCATGTTTTGAATTTATAACCCAAGCCTTAATGAATAGTTTCCTAGTTGCTCTCATCTTAGAATTTATGAGCTGTCCTATTTACAAGTCCTACCTATACAATGGAAAGATAATTCCTGTTTACCTTAAATGAACTGTTCTTGTTAACAAGCTTAAACTGCTAATTAGGAATAATATGGCAATGAATACTATGTCAAACCTTTTAGCAAGATTGCGAAGACGCAATATTTACTTGTTGAGCCTTTTTCTGGTACATTCAGTGTAAGAATAGAGACATTTTGGTTTTTGCTGTCTTGTATACGTATCAGGTTAATAAAAGGTATTTGAGAGAGAAGGTATGGCCTATCGGTCCTCACAGAAGCAGGCTGACTTCTGGCCTACATTTAGGAGGATATGTTGGTGTCCATGTACTACGATACTGCTAAAAGCCTCTTTGCAAGGCTTCAGATAGATGGCAGACATGTGAAGAACCCTTATGACTTCATGTTTATATCCAGGTAGTATTTTTTTAGGGATAGCAGTAGTTGCTCTGTTTTGAGTGTACATTAATGTAATTTAATCAGGAAGGAAAGAAAACCTGGGACTAGAATTTGATGTTATTTACCTGACTATAAATCGGAATATTTCCATTTAGTTTAAAAGAATTTTTTCAATTTGTGTCAAAATTATCAAAATCAGAACATAACACAAGCTCTCCATTTCATAATTTTTATGTACAGGACCAAAGGAATAAAATTGGATTTTTTTTTGTCCAAATCCTACCCAAAAAACAGGTTGGTGCTTCAGCAGAGGTTTTATAACACAGTATTGTTACTTGTTGGTACCAGGAACTTGACAGATATGTTATATGAAAAAAACTACCCTTTTTTCTTTAGTTGTTTCTCATTAGATTTTAAGTGTCAAAGATGCAGATTTGTGAATTTGAGTGCCATTCTAAATCTAGGTAACTCAAAAATTCTTGACAAGTATTGCTTTGTGTGTGCCTCTGATACCTGCAGAGGCTTGTATATCGGCTTTGTTCCCTGTCTCCTTTCCTATGTGTCACCCAAGGAGTTTGCAACCAGGATGGCAACCTGAAGAGGGAAGGGGAGGAAGGAAGAGCCTGAAGAGAAAGTTGGTGTAGGTCTGGTGATGATCTTCAGCTGCTCTGGAGCAGACATCTGATGAGATGTAAGGAGCTGCTTCTCTCAAACCCCAAGAATCCTTCCTGGGCAGGAGGTCATGGGGTACAGAAGCTGTTGTTTGGAGAGGACAAGTGAAAACCTGACGATGCGTTTTGCTAGCTCTGGTCAGGCTATTCAGATTCCATTTCCAGGTAAAAAAACATGCTGGACTTTGCTGGTGGAGGTTGACCTGCAGGAATGCTTTCTCTTTTTCTTCATTCACATCATCATGATTTTACATGTTGCTGTTTTCAGTAAAGTGTATTTTTGAGGATGAGTGTTAAATAAACTCTTTCTGTGGAGAATGCATGCCTTTGTATGTTGTATGCAAAGGGTATTTACCCTGTAAGGGGATGGATTTCTGAGGACATAAGATAGAGGCAGAGGCAATGTATTATGCCAGGGGCTGTAGAGGGAGAAGTAGGCGAGCTTTCAGGCACACAAGCTTGTCTTTGTATCTGCTACTGGTACCGAGATAATGAAAATATACTTGAAGTCAAAGTTAATCTCTAAGTTTATACTTAAATATTGCATGGAAGTGTAAGAATGTAAGGAGTATATCTTTTTATGGGGTCAAATAATATTTTATTTATACATTTGTTGTAAGTACTCAAAGGTCTTTAGACTTGCAGTTAGAGAGTTTTGGGTGGCAGTATAACTGACAGTGCTGAGAAGACTTCAGTTGATGTCACTGTGGCCATGATTTCATTTTTACTTTATTTTTCAATTATTTTTCATCCTTGTAAGTTATGTTTCTAAGCTCTATGGGATCTGTTCTGGGAGAAGAGAAATACTTCACATAATATTTAAATTTTGTTTGAATAAACCACCTAGAAAGCACAGGAAAAAAAAGGTATATTCCCTAAAATAAAATCGCAGTAGGAATTTTGCATTATAAAAGATGATGTTCATAGTGCTGGATTTGTTTAAACCATCAGAATTGCACAGCATAAATAATTACACAATTTCACACTTTTCAGTGAAGTCAGACCCTGATTAAGAAGTTGACAGCCTGAAAGAGTCTGCTCTTTGACAGTGATGTCTGTATTCCCTCAATTTGTAGCAACTGCATCTAGGAAAACAAACTGAGCTTTATACCCTTTACTTTGAATGAAAAACCCTTATTGACAAAGGGAGAATATTCCTTTTATTAAAAGTTTTCATGCTTTAAATGCACAGATATTTCAGCTTTTCTGCTTTCAGCTAGCTTATATTTTGCTGATACCAGGTCTTCTGGCTGTCTTGGTCTTCACTGTCTTTCAGTATGTTTGATATTCATATTTCTTTTTTATTCCTTCTTCCTTGCTGTGCTTTTTTTCTTCCTTTTCTCAAACAAATAGACAATATGGTAATATGAACTCTAATAGGAAAAAGGCATTGTTTAACTCAGTTGGGGTACTACTAATCCAGCCACCAAATGTAACCATAACACAGCATGCATTTTAATTATTAAATATAATGGAAACTTTGCATTTTAAATACAGAGCTATAAACCACTTGTTTGAAAATGCACAGTTCAGCGCTATGATTTTGGCTTGTAGTGAATTACAGGGCAGTATTCTTTGATCAGTCATTACAAGTCGAAGATTAGTAGCATTCAGTGCTTGTGTTAATTTTGAGAGTACATACAGGAGTCACTGCAGGTCAAACTGAAGCTCAGTTGTGTATATTTTTAATGATTTAGTGAGCTGACTGCATAAAGCCACGTTAAAATGTGTGGCTGATATAGTCGTGCCAGTCATTCCAAATAGGGGTAATCTAGAGGCACATTTTGAGGACCAGTATGCTCCCAAATTCTATTACTTTGTAAAATATGCTTTATTATTAAAAGCCCTGTTGTTGAGGTTTTGCTTTTAGAAATGTTTGTTTGAGTAGTTCTTGAAAGCAGTCCTAATGATTTTTCAGTGACTTTCCACTAAGTAAGAGCTGCCAGGTAGAAAAACTAATGAATGTTTTCTCATGTTTGTTCAATACATGTTTTTGTAATGAACGCATTTTGACCATAAATTCTAATAAATACAGTGAATTCAAATGAAATAATCTCATTGTCTGTGCATTTTCTGACATGATGTATAAAACTATTCCTAGAGTGAATGTGGATTTTACTGACTCGTCACAAAAGATTACTAGTCCTTAACAGGCTCTGTTTCCAGGAGTGGTGGACACCAAGCTATGGAGCCGCTGCAGTAGGTTTTATTGGGGACGAGGCTTTGCTTAGGTGCCTGCTTCGGTATGCTCAAACAGCAGGCATGCTCTAGGTACAAGGAAAGACTTCTCAGGTTCGTGAGCAGTAAATAATGTGGTAATAGCTCTGCAGTGTCTTCTCCAGGGTGCCAGATTCAGCAGCTCTCATGTTCTGGGCTTAGGACCTGTGCTCACTGTCTTTCTCTAGCTGAGGGGCTGTCTCGTCCTGGTTGAGAAGGAGCTGGATTTTTTTCTTCCCTCACTGTATAGGATGTGAGATACCAGTACCTAAAACTCCAGGTCTCACTTTCTGATCCAGACATTTTAAATCTTGACGTTGAGCAGTACAGTAGAGACTAATATACCAGGTAGATACAGACATGAGTGATTTTGGACTGTTGAATTTTGGGAATCGAGTGCGGATTTTTGTGCCATGGGACCATCCGATCCCTTAGAGGATCCTTGCTGCCTGGCTCAGCGTTTCCTTTCCCTTCATCTTATATCCTGTTGGTGATCTGACATAAATTCCATAAACTGGTAACTGATTTTACATTTGCAGCCTTTGCTCTTTGAGTTTGATTATTTTAAGGATACATTTGTCTTAGAGCACCAATTTTTTCATTCTTTCTCTTGTTCCTCATTGTTTATCTCTATTGCAAATCAGATGATATCAAAATAATGAATGATATCAATGTCTAATAGATCCTTAAAATTCATACTTTGTAGTTCTTTTTGCTCTTGCACCTTTTTTGAGTGTGTGGCAGGAGGTTGTGTAGGTAGTATCTTTGTACTGTGTTCAGTGTTTATGCATATTTTGGAAATATCTTGTGCTGGCTGTGTCTGCCAGATTAATTAGTCCACAAAAAGATCTTCCCATAAAGGGTATTTTTTAAAACTGACTGCCTCCAAGCCTGAATCACTGTGGAGAACCAATGAATTTATAAACCTTACTTATTTGTATTGTTCTGGGAATAGGTTGCAATATATATACACAGTCCTCATGGACTGTAAAGAATTGCTAAGAGAGAGGCTTTTCTGATGAATTAACTTACTGAAGACTAAATAAAGGCTACATTTGAACACATGACCTTGATGTTTTCTTCTAAGCATCACCTGGGGCACATGGGAGCATCTGGGGACTTCAGGTCTTTGCCAGCTTCCCCGGTGCACCTGAGATGGTGTCTGCAGGCAGCTGCCTGGTTTAGCTTGGTTGTTGCTCCTGCCAGCCTGTCCAACTCACCAGCTGCACTGTGAGAACCAACACAGGGTTTTGCTCCTTTGCTACTTCTTTCTGTTCCTTTCAGACTGTAAAATGGGGACTCTGAAAACAAAGGTAAATTTTGCTTTCGTTCTTCCTGTTGTGCTCCAGGAAAAAGCTGAAAGTGAGATATTGCTAGCAGGAAATAGCCTAGGTTGTAGCTTGCACCTTAAGGTCATAGGTTGCTTGTCTCTTGTTGCTTTATTTCATGCTTCATTTTGGAATCTGCCATCTTATGTATGAATTGTTTTCAATGCTGTCCTAATTAAGACCCCTTTTATACCCTTTAATCCTTTGGCTTCTATGAACTTCTGATGGTTTTTATCTGTCCTTATCTTTCTGTTTAGTTTTTGCTGCACTATATGTTGTCCAGTCTCCAGTTTCTGAATTCTCAAGACTTACATCTTTTAATTGGGAGAACCTTTTTTTGCCATACTGTTTTATCTATTTGTTGTTTTTAAGATGTGCTGGTGGGTTTTGTCTTGTCTCTTCTCTGACACAGGTGATTTTAATGCTCTTTGCTGTCCTCACTTACTTTCCAGTTGTCCAATTCCCTGTTGTACAGCTGACTTCAGGAGATAGCAGTAGGATAAGATAGTCTGAACCTGGCAGGTCAGCAGCAGCTGGAGGCCAGCACCTGGCTCCCGTCTGCCCAGGGGCTGTGATGCAGCCAGCTGACCATCTCCCAATGGCTGTTCAGGGGATGGGGTGGGAAGATGGGTCTGAATTACAATAGATGGCTCATACCAACTGATTTAACTGGTCAAGCATTAAAATTCTTAGTCTGATTGTGTTTCCCCTTCTCTTCTCTCACGTTCTTTCTTGCCTTCCTTCTGAAACAGATTTACTTTTTAAAAAATTTGTAAAAGTATACCAACTTTAAGTATGAAGTGGATTTTTACAGCCGAGTTATAAATTCCAAAAACTAGGTGGTTTATAATGGAAACGCTTATGGGGGAGAGGGGAGGGCACGTTATAATACATATGTAACCTTTTTTCCCCTCTCTTTAGTGAATAGACCGTTTAAACTAAATTAAGTAAAGGATATAAATTCTGTTGTTTCAGTTTTTAATATTTCATGGCTGATTTTATAGATAAAAGTTACATTTAACAATAAATATGAAGAAGAATTTATACAGCCTGTTCTAGTTTGATATGGAACAGCAAATCCCATTTCTCTGTAGCTGTAAAGAAAATTCATTATAATGTCTTTGATTGTAAGAGATGTCTTCATTATGATTAGTTACACTGATAATAAACCAACCTTTTTACAAATGGCACAAGATACATGAGATCTCACGTGTCTGCCTTTTAATAGTATTGAATGTGTGCATTTGCTACTTTTATTCTGTAATCCTTTCATTTATAACTGGGCACTTTTAAAATCTACAAGTTATTAAAAATAATCTAATATAATTTAATTTTTCTTTTAAAACATCCTGGAGAATGAGTTATTAATGTAGCTAAACATTGTTAATTGTTGAGTTTTCAAAATGTAAACTAATTTTAATTAAAAAGAAGTGGGAATGTGTCATTTTGTTTAATTCTGAATAACAAGTTTCGTAGATAAAGTAGTGAAATCTGGATATATGGCATTACCATACAAATCCTTTTTGAGCACCTAAAGAAATATCTTGATTTTCAAATGCCCTATTCCCCGTGAATTCAGTTAGATTTAGATGTTAATAGGTATTCAAATAATTTAAAACATAGATAGTGGCATGAGGATGCCTGGGTAAAAAGCTGGTTTGATGGCAGGGCCCAGAGAGTGGTGGTGAATGGAATTACATCCAGCTGCTGGCCGGTCACAAGTGGTGTTCCCCAGGGCTCAGTAGTGGGACCAATTCTATTTAATATCTTTACCAAGGATCGAGTGCACTCTGTCAGTTTGCAGAGAACACCAAGTTGGGCAGGAGTGTTGATCTGCTGGAGGGTAGAAAGGCTCTGCAGAGGAATCTGGACAGACTGGATCAATGACCTGAGGCCAATTGTGTGAGGTTCAGGGAGGCCAAGTGCCAGATCCTGCCCTTGGGTCACAACAACCCCAGGCAGCGCTACGGGCTGGGGGCAGAGTGGCTGGAAAGCTGCCGGTGGAAAAGGACCTGGGAGTGCTGTTTGACAGTGGCTGAACATGAGCCAGTGTGCGCCCAGGTGGCCAAGGAGGCCAATAGTATCCTGGCCTGTATCAGGACTAATGTGGCCAGCAGGAGCAGGGCGGGGATTGTCCTTCTGTACTTGGCACTGCTGAGGCCACACCTTGAATCCTGTGTTCACAGTTGGTCCACTTATGTCAAGAAAAGCTTTGAGATGCTGGAGTGTGTCCAGAGAAGGGCAACGGAGCTGGTGGAGCATCTGGAGCACAAGTCTAGTGAGGAACTGTGGTTGTTCAGCCTGAGGAAAGGAGGCTCAGGGAGACCTTATCACTCTCTACAAGTACTGGAAAGGAAGTTGTGGCCAGGTGGGGGTTGGTCTCTTCTCCTAAGTAACAAGTGAGAGCACAAGAGGAAACAGCCTCAAGTTGCACTGGGGGAGGTTTAGATTGGATTTACAAAAAATTCCATTACTGAAAGGGTTGTCAAACCCTGAAACAGGCTGCCCCTGGAAGTGGTAAAGTTTAGCATCCCTGGAGGTATTAAAAAGACGTGTGGACATGGCACTTGACATGGTTTAGTGGTGAACTTGGTGGTGCTGGGTTAACAGGTGGACTCAATGAACATGGTCTTTTCCAACCTAAACAATTCTATGACTGAGGAGAGGGAGAATTTTGTGAGGGATTCATTGAAAGGGGTATTAATTTATTTTTTCCATTGTACATGCATCTAAGAATACTTAGATCTCCTTAACATAGTAGTACAGAATGAGATTGATGAGAAAAGTATAATGGTTGTAATAAGATCCTTTGCATATTTATATTGCTATGATTTGTACTGTTATAGGGGTTCAACCAGTAAAGTCTTCTGTATTGTTTAGTATATGGAAATAATATCAGATATTAAATCCTGGAAAAATGGTGCATTTGCTACAAAATTTTAACTTGTAAAATGTAATTGTATTTTAAATTGTAAAATGGACTTGCAGGGTCACTGTTAGAAGTGAATTCCTTTCCTGCTTAATGTAAAAAGACTTTGGTGCTTTAGAATGAGGAAGGCTGCTTAGCTGACAAAACAAAAGTTGCATTTGATTATCAAATATGGAATTTACCAGAAAGTGAAAATCTGAATCATAGCTCTTGGGGAAAAATAGGATGTGATGCTCAAGTCTTCTGGAAAATTCATGATGGAACAGCACACTTAATATTAGGTTTCACTGTAAAAGACATAAACCAACATTTTTGCTCTGTTATCTGTAAGGTTTAATTTTACACTGTTGCCTCTTTTCCATTGATGATAACAGCTAGGAAAAGAGTTAACTTGTTAAAATTTTTCCCAGGGTGAATACTGGGAAAATGACTGTTGATGACTGAAACACAGGACTAAATATTCTTTTTGCCATCTGAGAGATAAACAGGCTGCACCAGGACGCTTTACTGTAGGAAGCAACCCCCGAGGAACTGGCTCTGCGGTATGGGCTGCTCAGTCAGCTGAGAGCTGCTGAAACCCTGCCCTTCTGTGGGGAGCAGATCTGGCTTTGTGTCCTGGTTGTGCTTGGCTGTGATAAGTCACCACACAGGCCACCCATCCTGTGGTCCCTCAGATCCTGTGGGTGTTTGAGCTGAGCAACAGCCTGCTTAGTGATATGTCAATTTTTTCCTGCCAGGAAAGTGTTGCAGCAGGTGCAATTTATTACTCTAGCTTGGTCTCTGGGTACTTGCCCATGGTTGCTACTGAGTATGTTTTCTGTGTTCATTAAAACCTATTGATCTTGGGAAAGTTTGTGGGATTGATTTCAGTGTTTTTCAGGGAATTAGTAGTATTTTTAGTAATAACACTCTCCTAATACATCCCTGAGAGAAAGAGTGATGTATCGAGGAAATACAGAGTCTATGCAATCAATTTGCAGTTCTGCCCCAACTCCCAAGGTCCCCATGCCCAGGCAAGTGCTGCATGGTCCTTCTGTGACCTCCTGTGCTGCCAGGAACTGTGTCTGGGCAGGGTCCAGTGGCATCTGCACTGCCTGCCCAGGGGGACCCTGGGGAGAAGAAGGCCACACCTGGGGCCACCAGGTTGGCCCAGCCCATGTCTTCCTAGTCTGTGGAAGAGGAGGGCCGTGGTGCCTCCCTGATCATGCCAGATGATGATTGGACTAGCAGTGGCTCTGTGTGGCTGCCAGGCTCTGGTGGGAGGAAGAGACTCTCCACACCTTGGGCTCCATTGCTGATATGTCTCAGGGAGCTGTTTGATATTGTGGTGCTAACTGGTGATTTGAGTTTAATTTGATAAACCTACAACTGAAGGAAATGTGTTGTAGTCTTGTGTAGCTGTTGAACAGTGTGCTTCAAAATAGGGAAAGGGTTTTGCGCACTTAAGATACCCAAGTAACAGAAATCTTTTAAGCAGGGTGCAGCTCCTAAAGCAGAGTGAAGCTTCATAATTTCTGTAGGTATTAAGGAAGTGGTCNTGGGTGAAACCTTGTAGGAACTTCTCCAGTCCTCCCGTGCCTTCAGAGCAGCCCGCCAGCCCCTGGAGCCGTGAGCGGATGCCCGGTGCCCCTACCGACAGCATCGCGGCAGTCCCCAGTGCAACTGTTCCCTGCTACCCCATGCACCACTCCTGCAGGGGAGATGAACATGTTAATTGTCAGGTGATTCCTTGTTTGGGAATGCAGTTGAACACCTGTGCCTCACACGAATAGTGCTGCCGCTGTGCACATGCTTAGGCATATTGCTGCTTCTGGAAGACAGCTGAGTTTCAGGGACTGATTTTTCTATTGAAACAAATAGACATGGAGGGGAGTGGATACAGCTGACAAGCAGCAGCATTTGAAACCTTCATGGTATTTGTTCCCAAACTATTGGTAGTGTGAATGCTTTGGACTAGTAAATAGGGGGTTTTATTTTATAAGTGATGGTGGTATCAGCAAGGGGCTGTTCCTTGTCTTCAATTCCTTCCCTCCTTCAGTTCTACCAGCCTAGGACCCATTCTGGGAAGATGTGGTTTCATCATGTGGACTGCAATAGGAGGTGGAAGCTGCTCTGGCATTCCCTGGTCCCTCTCTCTTGGGTAGCACTGCCTTCTCCCTCATTCACCTCTACTTTCCCCCTGCTGACCAAGAGTGTGTTTTGCTGGGGAGAAGTGAGAGCCTGCTTAGCCTTCAGCCTCTTTTTGGTCCTCAGCTGAAGTGAAGGAGGCTTTTGTAACTACATGGCTTAGTTCTAGTGAAGGACATGAGGATGGGGAAGGGAAAAGGCTCTATGGTATGTCCTAGTAGTATCCCTTGACTGGTATCACAGGCAACACAGAAGTCATGAATAATTTTTGTATCATCCCATATTGTCAGTGCTTGGACTCATGTTGCCACCATCACACTGGTACGCCTCCCATTGCTGTCTTATGTTGGTTTCTATCTTTTGATGCAGACGGATGTGTCACAGATGGAAATTAGAGTAAAGTTCAGTTGTAGCCCCTGAACTGTTCAGAGTACAGAACTACGTAGCATTAAAAGTTCTGCAGTGACTACAGCTGAAACATGGGTTTGTTCAGCTGAAAGCAGGTAACAGTTAATTCTGGAGGAAGCCAGGCTTTGGTTTAAGTCACAATCATGATCATTTAAGTTATTGGGAGAAAAAATCCCCATGTGTTGCAGAGGACATGGCAGCACTGTTGTGATTGCTTGCATGTATTACAGAAAAGCCTTAAGGGGAAAAGGTGTGATTTGATGTGCAGCTTTTCCTCTGCATGTTAAGCTCTCTGCATAGCTGAGATCTGTGTACAGCTGTCACCTTTTTATACTAATTTCTAATGACGGTTATTAATTTCTTTTTGGTAGAAATCCAGTAATACAAAGAAGGAAAGAGGAAAGACTGGTTTGTTCACTTTGCTAAAGTGTGCTTGAGAACTGACTGTGCTGAAGGGATTTGGGACGTCATCCATACACAGAGCCGTTCTGAGTGCACCCTGGTGTGAGGCAGCCCCCTACTTCCACCGTGCTTCTCCCCATCACCCTCTGCCTTATGTAAGCAACCCAGCTGTAAAATCAAAACTGAAAAAACGTCCATTTCATATGTCTTGTAGGATTGAGCTGAAATACTTCCAGTGTGCTCACTTCTATTTCATGGAAGAGAAAAACAGGGTTTGTTCCTAGTAATTAGATTTTTGAGTATGTCTATGTGTCTACCAGTAATACAGTAATTTAATACAGACAGACATGTAAATGTGTACATTATAATAAATATATATTCTAATTGAATAATATCAGCTGTCATTTCTGTAGATATGCCTACCAATAGAACATGTAACACGTTTCTATTTGATCTGCTTTTCTCAGATGGAATGCAATTACTTCCTTGTGTGAAGTGGCCACCAGGGGTCATCAGAACGCTTTTAATTTTTATGAACGTCTCCTTTTCTTTAGAAGCATATGAACGCTTTGTATTTTCTGGAAACTTTGTTAACCTATCATACAAAAAATCCAAAATCCTTATGTTATCTGTTCAGCCAAAAAAATTCATTCAGCTCTTTTCAGCTGAGTTTCTTGAAGAGACAGCAGATGAGGAGAATAGGGTGCACAAGAGTGAGAAGCATGTCCATAAATACACAGATTACTGCATGCATTCTTTTCTTGGTAATTTAGCTGGTGATAAATACAGTAGTAGTAGATAAAAAATGTGTCCCAGGCTATGATGGTAGAAGTCTCTTGTTGCTTTCTGTGTGAAATGGTAGGTTTAAGCAGGTGGCCAACAAAGCCATCATTTTTTGTCTTTTGGGTTTAATTTTGAGCAAAGGCTGATGGAAATTTAGTAAGTCTTCACAAATATTAAATGCCAGAATAGCCTTCTAGGAAATTCATATTCCTTATGTTTTTAAAGGAGAAAATAGAGCTTCTAGGACCAGGTTTCTATGGTAAAATTTTTACAAGAACCAATTTGCAGGTAGCAGCAATTCCAACTTGCTTTTATCTTTTGCTGCCAAAGTTCAGGAAAAAGTTAAGACTTCCAAGGTTTTTTTCAGGTGTCAGTGATAGTGCCTGTGTACTTCATCTGATGAGTTCCAGTGTGGTCCACTGTGCTTAAGAGGGTACTACTGCCAACAGTAGAAAGGGATTCAAATTGCATTTTACTTTTTGTTTCTCTCTAGTTTTAATTGGTGTACTTGGTGAGAATTGTATCTTGCATGAAATCATGTCATTTGGAGAATTCCCACAAACCACAGAACTTACTACTGTATGTGGAAAATGATCATTTTTTTTCATGGAAATTTCTCTCTAAAGTAAAATGTTTTGAGAATACTTAAAAAGTACTTTTCATCCATAAATATCACAGTGCTGTATGAATGCAGTCTTTTTTGGATCCTCAGAAGTTTCTATTGAATGTTTTTATTGATATTGTTATATGTATGCCTTGCTCTGGTAATAGTCAGAATTCTTTGAATTTAAACTTCAAAATGCACAGAGCTTCTTCAGTTTTCCAAAATTGAAAATCTGGAGGTTATATGACAATTTTTAGGAGATACTAGTGCATTTCCTCTGATTCTCCATCTTGAACATACACTCCTATTAATTTTGACAGCACTTAAAGTGAGTGTATATCCGTGTGTGTCATTTTTGACTTCCTCTTCAAAGCTCATCTAATCAGTGGTCTCTGCTGCATTTAGCAGCATTTGAGTCTCTCTGAAATGAGTGGATGATGAACTAGGGAGCCTTCCCTTTCAATTTTTAAAAAATTTTGTTGGTATGAATTAAGGAATGTCTTATTATGTCAGCAATTCACAAGGACTTCCTTTGTGTTGCCAACTTTGGCTCACCTGGAAGGACTCTGAGTGGTTTGGAGGCAGCAGCAAGCAGGATGTGGGTAGTATTGCAGGTGCATTTCCCTGGGATAACATTACAATTCTTTCTGGTGGCTGTGAGAAAATGAAATTAACGGGTGCAGATAACTCCCCATTTTCAGTGATACACAGGGGATGACTATCAGGGGGCTTTTTATTTTGTCACTGGAACTATTCTGGATAGATCTGTGTGGAAATTTCAAAGTCTTTAGTCTTGGAAGTCTCCTGTGGAGATTTTGCTGTCCTAGGAAAGTGGCTGGCTTTATGTGAAGAACAGGCTCACTTTGAGGCAAAGCTCAAAGTTCCAGTATTTTTGAGCTGCAAGGGAAAACAAGTGTTTGTAATGGATATCATCAAATTCTCCTCAAAAAAAGGTGATCTTTGTTCCATTTGAATTGACAACCATATTGTCTCCTGTATTTCATTACTGAGGAGACTGTTAGTTTGGATTAATCTCTCTGAAGGAAGTGAGGTAACTTTGTAAGGCCATAAGATGGATGTATGATTTGATTTAGGAAGGAGAAGATGCTTATTTGACACTGAGGTCGTACGTTGAGATGAGTTGTTAATGTGCAGTTTTGTGCAGGCTATTTAAGGAGCTCATTAAAATGATTTTGCTTCATTGTATCCATGATTTCATTGAAAGAATTAATTGTCTGAAAAGGGGAATTTTTACTGGGAAAAAAAAATGAAACTCTGTTTTCCATATGTCACATCCTTTACAAACACTGCAGATTGGGCATTGAATACTTGGAGACAATAGTACTGTGACTGAGAAGTGCTCTGGAAATTCTAATGCCAGGATTAACATTAAAAAATAAATTAAAAAGATAAATAAAGTTAGTACTTGTAAATAAACTTTTTTTTTTGTGTTCTGTACACATGCCTACCCATTCTCATGGCACTGGACCAAAAAGAGACGTAAATAAAATTGTATTGACCATCAAGTTAAGGAACTTTGTGATTTACTACAGGTTTATGGATCATCACTAAATTCCTTGTCCTTTTGATCTTAATTCAAGGTTACTACTTTCTAAATTTCATCTGAGGATTAGAGTAATGCGGGTCTTATACTGAAAAGCACTGTCTCCATGTTTTGGCGTAGTAAGACATTGGATACTGTTTTTTTTGACCAATGGTAAAAAATTAGAACACTCAAATCCAATGTTCTCTATTTTCATCAAAGAAAACAGCTTCTGTCCACAAATGACTTATGCTTGTGTATAGAATGATAGCAGACACTATGTCAATATACAAAAAAGCTTTCTACAAAGAATACAGAAGTGCGTTGTTATCAGTTATAAAAAATGGCG
The DNA here is from genome assembly GCA_013400735.1 of Pomatostomus ruficeps. Taxonomy (NCBI): domain Eukaryota; kingdom Metazoa; phylum Chordata; class Aves; order Passeriformes; family Timaliidae; genus Pomatostomus; species Pomatostomus ruficeps. The sequence continues at coordinate 41,176 of VYZT01006943.1, read as the reverse complement.
GTGGCTGCTCAAGAAGTACTATTTTTCTCATGTTTTGGTATGAATTTTCTACTTTGCAGGTAGTGAGATGGTGCTGAATTGTGGCTGTGGGATGTCTTTGAAATTAGTTTAACTATTGAAACAAATACTCCATGATTCTGATGATTTGGAAATTCCAGTGGATGAGAGGGGAGAATCTTTAGCTATATTGGTTTATGTGATATAGCCAAAATACTATGTATTATGCACTTGCAATTTAAAAATGTGTCTTCTCATACATTCTGTAAGGATTTGGATAGCTGGCCTATGCAGATGTAACATACGTAACAAACATTCTGCTTTTGAAGATCTTAAAAACATGTTCACTTCTTTCAGATATTTAGAGAATTATTGAAGAAAAACACTGTGTTATAGCACCTGAGCTCAGCTGTTTCTAAGCAAAAATTTTGAGGCCACAACAGGTTTCTTTCCAAAACTCAGGAACAGCACTGTGCTGCAAAGAACCTTAAAATGCATTAGGTAATGTATGACTGTCTCCAAGCAGAAGAATTTGTTAACCTGAAGCTAATGTGGCAAATTAATTTTTGGTCATATCCTTTAAGGATCTGTTCAGCTATACTTGATTTATATGAACATTAACAAAAGATTTATGTTACAAAAAGTCAACCCACTTTTGAGTTAGAACAGCTTCATTTTGAACATTGAATATGATGTTAAGAGAGCGCCGTTTGACAGAACAGACTTTTAAACTATGGAAATACTGAGGATTTGGCTGCTGTCTGCTTAGCCTGGTATTGATCCTGTGCTCCAGCCTTCTGCTGTGCTGTACCTGGCATTAGCATGGGTGCAGTCTTGGAGCCTATATAAATACATTTTGGTTTATTTATGCAATACATTAAGTGGTTACATATTGTTGCACTTAAAGCACTTGTTACTTGTAAAAATGTTTCCAGATGATGCTTTAAATGATAAAGGTAGCAGGAAACACAAACAAGTTTACCTCTTGCATTGATTTTATTCTTGTTGGTCCACGAGTAAGGTAGTTCAAGAGCTGACCTTCCCCATTCCTGCTGCTGTACGAGTTTGGCAGCATTACCTTGCTAGGAAATGGCTTGTTTGATCACACTCACAGGTAGGAGTTATACTTAAGCATATGCTTAAGGTGCTGTGGCTTCAGGGGGATACTTGTTACATGTAGAGTGTGTTCTTAGGTTAGGAATTTATAAAACTCCAGATGCTGATTCTTCACTTGTGATGATGATCCCTGTGCCAAACTAAGGCATGATCCAAGATTAATTTTGCAAAAAGAAACCCATTTGACCTTATGCAGTCACTGGGACAGTCCAGACTTCGAGTGCTGTTGATGCTTTCTCCAATGCATTGATTCTGCTATATTACAAGACCACCTGCAGGATAGCCCTTAATCGGTGTAGTGGCTTTGATGAGAGCAGAGGTGAATTGTCTTGGGCAGGCAGGGGATTAGGACCACTCAGATTTATGACCAGTTTGTGCTTTGCCATTTTCCTCCTGCCCTGTGGCAAATCTGGGGAGGAGCTTTTGGGAGAGGAGCTTACAGCAGAGGAAGCACTACAGGCTACTTTTGCTAGAGGTGGCTAATGGTGTGCTGGATGTCTTCTTCGAGTAGTGATAGCTGTTCCTGCAGTATATTCATGCAGGAGGGAGCACACAGCTCCCTTGGGGTGTGAGGCTCTACTCCGCCATCAAGGAAGCTGAGGTGTGTGCTATTGAAATAGTGTTAGAGGCACAGCCGTGTGATCTGAGCAAAGGCTGTAGCAGGAAGAAGCAGAGACATGGTCCAGTGCTCCAGATCTTGTACGAGACGTGGAGAACTGAGCAGAGCTCAGCAAATTGCTGATCATGGTCCCAGCAAAAAGTAGTGGTAGTAGCCATTAAGTGTCTAGCTGAAGATGTGCTCTTGTCCTAAAGGCAGCTTTAAGAGAGAGCTAAAAGCAACTGGAGGCTATTTAATTCCTTAGATTAATCAATATAGGGGCAGCTTTAGAGAAACAGCAGCGACTCTCTCATAGTTGTTTTCTTTACTTTCTGGATTATGGTTTCATGCAGGTACAGACTCCCATGTAGCGATATTTTGACACAGATTATATGGAAGTGGTGCAAATGTAACTCTGGGAAGGGTGTGCAGGGGTGGACTACTGCCATGGAAACTTAGACGAGTGGTAGTGATGAAATTGGTAAAGGTTTATCATTAATCGTCTCCTCGCCACACAAAGCCTGCTGTGCAGCTGGAGAGCAATTGCCTTGATAACACTGTTCGTGGGGGTAGATGTGAGGCTGTTGACTTCTTAGGAGAACTGCCTGTAAATGGAACAGAGTGCAGCCCCAGTCTGCATGCTAGAAGTTTGTCAGGAAATGAAAGCAGAGATAAGGAATTAGGCAAGAAGTCTGGGGTGTAAGGCATCTTAGCATATTTGTATTACACATGTGATTATTTTAATTTCATACTGAGGTTATTGACAGCACCTATGAGATTTATGTTTTGCGTTTTTCATTTTCCTAGCAGCTAGTTTGTAGTTCTTACTACAAACAGCTTACAAAGATAAAATAGAGGAAATACATTTTTTTTTCCTAAGCACTAGAAAAATCCGTAACTGGTGCAGTACAGTTGAGTGGGAGATAAGGTTGGACACCAGAACTGGGATTGCAATCTGAGCACAGAGCAGGATGAACTTCTATTGGAGAGTTACTGGACAAATGCTGGGAAACGAGGCTAAACCTGCGGAGACTGTGTGCAGATAATCAACCATCTTTTTTATGTGTGTGAGTGGCCAGTGGAGATGAGCTGCATTTGCATGGGAGTGGCAGAAAAGGCCACATTTTTGTTGATGGAGAAACCGCTAATTATACCGATACTACATGATAGTGGAAATGTTCAATGCCAGTTCACTGCTGGACGTGTTTTCTGGTAAATCTTATGGTCTGAGAGGAAAGTATCCTATAAAGAAGATGGAAAATTGGTTTAAGATTGCAAATTGTCTTGTACAACAAAGGAAAAACTGCTGTCCTTCCCCAGGCCATGCAAGGGAAGAGTGACCAGGTCCCGGGGGTGGGCTGGGAACATGCTGTGAAAATGCAGCAAGGCAAAGGACCCAGGGTTGCTTGTTTGAGGATGGACTTGTAACACTTGCCACTGAAGTAACTTGATACTTTGCATTATATAAATAAAGCTGTACTGCAGTTAAACCACATAATTTTCATCTGATCTTTTTTTCTATATCCCAAATAGTGCTCATAACCTTTTCTGGGTAAGCTTGCTCTTCAAGGGCTTCATCTGGTCCTGCTATTAATTGCTGTAGTGTTTTTGAACATACTAACAGCATGCTGACTTATACCAGCTGAGAATATAGCCCTGACTGTTTTCCTTCTAACTAATTTTTAAGTTTTTATCATGGTTTTGTGAACAAAGAAAAATGGTAGTGCATAAGAATCAGAAAGCCACTTTTGGGGGACAATATCATGATCCTCCAAAGGGTTGTTTTGATCTAGAGGTGGTTGTTCTCTTGTTATTTAGGTATAACTAGCTTGGTATAGGTTTGGTAAGTACTTCAGTTCAATGAGAGACCTACAGTTGAAAAACTGTTCAATGTATGCAACTAATGTGCACTCAATTCCTTAGGGGCCTTCCATAAATTATGCTTAAGCAGAAAAACACTTTTTTACTTCCATGGGTAATAAGTCCAACTGATTTGAATTTATTTTCTCAGTTTAATACTTTCCTACTTTGTCCTCAAACTTAAGCATAATTATTTTTTTTAGCATGTACTTGAAGAGTTTTTTGTATGCTGTGTTATCTGTATCAACATTGCAATTACTTAATCTTATCAGGAAGTACTTACAATTGTGGTCATGGCCTCATTCAATGGGTAACTGAACAAAAAACGGAATACTTGGATCTGCAGCAAATTGATGTTTAAATCATAGTGTAAAGCACATAGATAAACATTTCGTATTTAATCATCTGTTAAAATGAAATGCATTTTCGGTTCTCAGTTGCTTCATATCAAAATGAAAAGGTAATAAATGTCACGATTTGATTTCCCATCCCTGTCCCTCTTATAAACTGTGTTGGTAGCATCAGTTTTCTAGTGGTGACATCTTCTTGGGAGCAGGAAGGTCACACTGGGCAGTTGAGCAAAAGCATTTGGTAACTGGATTTGGATGGTTAGGGTTTGTGCTGGGTTTCAAAGGTGCTGCCCTTCTCTGCACTCTTATTTCATGACTTTTTTTTTTTTTTCCGTCTTCCTCCTCCCCAGCTGGGAAACGATATTCTAGAGGATATTTTAGGAATGATGGGAAACTAGTGGCATATTCTTTTAGAACATGGTTCCATTTGTGCTTTCCCTCTTTCTCTTTAGCAGGTGATCTAATCAGAGGAAGGAAAGCAAGCTGCATGCTTAAAATATTTGACATTTATGTTGGCTTCATTTTGCTTGTTGTTGCAGTCATGATTATTTCTTCTTGAAACTTTTAAACTTGGGAAGCTGATTTTCTAGTTCAGGAAAAGTTAAGTATTCCATGACCAGTTCCCTGAAAGCTGTTAGTATTTTGTGTCCTAAATATACTTCCGGAAGCAAAGGTCACGTTTGTCTGCCGAAGTTTGCCGAAAGCGTGTAGAAGATTACTTGAATACATAAAAACTATGGGACCTAAGTGATTGCTCACATGGTGCTCCTCACAGTGAGAGCTCTGCAACCAAGTGCCTAAAGGTGGTTTAGAAACCGTGGTGAAAATGTCGCCTCATATCTTTCATTGTGTCTGTCTTCCTGCAATGATTTTAATTTTCTGTATTGCATGGGTTTTTTAAAATTTGATTCTTTTAACCTTTAAGTTTGCATAAAAGACTAATAATAACTCTTTTGTTTTGTAGGTGCTGAACCAGATGATCTACAATTGATAGTATCACTGTTAAGAATGGATGGCGAGGAAAACAAGAAGAGAGATGATGTTGATGGGAATTTACAAGTTGAGTTGACAGAAGAATCCCCAAGAAATACATCAGGAGAAAATGCTGGATGTGACTCTTCATCTCAGCAGAAAACAAGGCTTATATCAGATGAAGTGTTCAGGGACCTTGAAAAGAAAGGAAAAGAGAATGACACAAACAAAAGAGCACTGTCGGAATCACCAAACCTGGATGTTGTTGAAGCAGAGAAACCTGAAAATGTCTCCAGAAAAAGAAAGCAGAGTTCTTCAGAAGACATGAAAGATAGTGGAAGGAAATTGCAAAAGGTTTTAGCTGGAGAAGCAGGTAGTACGGTAGCTGGAGCTGTAAAGAAGGAAGGAGTCACCAGTTGTCCCGATAGTGACATATTTAATTCAGGTACCCTGTGCCTACGCTGTGATTTCAGATGTGCTGATGATGATGCCATATTGAAAATTCACAAGGAGAATAAACATTCACAAGAGGTGTCAGCTGCTGTTCCTGATAAATTATATTCTTCAGAAGAAATCAGTGTTGTCTGTACAGCTGGAAACATAGACAAAGATCCTAAAGATAAAATGAGTGATCAATGTTTACCTTCCTGCGCTGATAAGGAAAAACATAAACGAGAAAGCCTCTCTAAACCACCCAAAGAGCAAACACGGCCTCACTGTAGTTGCATAGGTGAGTGTAGTTCAACATTGCATATGCATGTTAAGCGAGATCATGAGAAATCCAAGGTATTTTCTTGTGATCTCTGTGGTTTTCAGAGTGCTGAAGAGAGTCTCCTGAATTCTCATTTCCTTGGCAAGACTCACCTTCGACGCCAAAATCTTGCTGCACGGGGAGGATTTGTACAGATATTGACAAAAAAATCCTTTAAGAACCAACAATCTACTGCAACCAAAGAGAGGAATGTCAGGGCAAAACCTGGGACCAATAAATTAAGAGCAAGAACTGCTGATGCAAAAGAATTAAGTGTTTGCAGTGCACAGAAAGGCTCAAAAGTAAGCTCGTCTAAACAAAATGATGGCAGTGAACCTGTTGAAATGATACCGTCTTCACATACTCCCACTGAAAAAACAGATACTATGACAGAAGAAACATTGCATTCTTCTGGTGCAGAAGGAAATGATGAAGTCCATACTGAAAAACTAGAAATACTGGGACCATCAGGAAATATCTTGCAGAAAACAGAATTCCTTCCAACTACCAAAAAGCTAGTTAGCAGTTTACACAGGACAAGGAGATTTGATAAACTGAAACACAAAAGAAATGTTTTCTTGTTAAGGTCTTCATTTGGACAGAGTAGGTCTTCTAGATTGAAAAGGCAGGTTAAAAGAAGATACAGCTTGTTGGGTAGTCATAAGAGACCCAAATCTGAAACTCAGAGAGCACATGTGAAGCCTATCTCCAGCACACAGCTTAAACATGATGAATCAAGCCCTATGTCACATACAGAACTAGAAACAGATGCTAGAAGTGATTATAATACTGCTGCAGAAATACAAGATCTTACTGAATATAAGCCAAATACACCTTCTTCTAGCACTGCAGATGCTAAAGATTTTGAAGTTAAACTTACTACTGATGATGGTGCTCTTCATACTTGCATGGACTGTGGTCATGTTTTTCGTGACCAAGAAAGTTTGGAAACTCATGTTGCAAAGCTTCATACAAAAAGGATCCAGTTTCACTGTCAGGTGTGTAGCTATTCCTCTGGAGTCAGGGAAGACATGAATCAACACTGTCAGGACACGAAACACCAGATGGGTGGTTGTAGCTTTAATTGTCAACTCTGTTCATTTACCAGCTTGAATGTGGTCAACCTTCAAAGCCATATGAGTGAAGTGCATAACATGTCCCATAGCTGTCCAGCTTGCATTCTTTTTTTTCAATTGGAAGAAGAGCTGATAAATCATCAAAAAAACGAGAAACATGATGGTTCATTATTTCAGCAATCTACTCCATTGAGTAACAGTCATCAGACTTTGCCAGTGGTACCTTACACTGACTCAATATCAAGCAATAGCCAAAGACTTGCAAAGGAAATGGAAGTGTCAGTGCAAGCAAAAACTCCAGACTCTTCCTTCATAAATCATAGAAATGAACTAAAGCATTCTGTTCTGAATAAAACCCAATTTCAATGTAAAAAGTGTTTCTATAAGACAAGATCTTCCACAGTTCTTACAAGGCACATAAAACTCCGACATGCACAAGAGTATCACTTCCTTTGCAAAGCATGTAATCTCTACTCACTGAGTAAGGAAGGAATGGAGAAACATATCAAAAGAAGCAAGCATCTTGAAAATGCCAGGAAAAACAACATTGGACTACGTTTTGAAGAATGTATTGTAAAGGTTTGCGTTGGTGTTGGTGGCATTAAATCAGTGGTGGATACTTCCATTTCTGAGAGTGGAAGTACAGAGCTGGATAAAGAAATTATACATGTTTCATCCTCTTCTGTGGAAAACATATCGAGAAATAAGGAATTTGTTCCACTTGAGCAAAGGATTGGTGAAAATGAATTGGTTTTAGATAATGCACCCAAAGGAGAGAAACCTAAAGGTACTGTTTCTAGGACATGTACCCATTGTGGCCTTTTGGCCTCCAGTGTTACGAATTTGACTGTTCACATCAGGCGAAAACATAGTCATCAGTACAGCTATTTGTGTAAGGTTTGCAATTATTACACTGTCACCAAAGGAGATATGGAACGTCACTGTGCAACCAAAAAACACAAAAGTCGTGTTGAAATAGAAGGGTGTGGAAAACAGAACTCGGAGATCATTGTTAGCTCTAAAGGAGGTAATTTTGAATCCATGGGCAAGAAGATTAACAGCCCCATGACTGCCTTGTTGGAACATGTTGAGGATGGTGGCCAGTCATCAGATTTGGAAAATTCCGTCGTAGGCAATCAGGAAGTTGAGCAAGGCGATGCTGAGCTAAAAGTTGCAAATGCAAGTAGGCTGCCAGATTTGCAGCCTGGTAGCAATCCATTAAATATAAACCAGCGTGTGTTGCTGGAACCAGCGAGGGTTGCTCAAGACTGTGACCCGAGCTTCCAGAGAAGAGCCATGGGTGCAAATGACAACAAGTGTGTACACTGCAGCTTCATTGCTCATTCTGCTGCTTCCCTAGAGCTGCATGTGAAACGAAAACATACGAAACAATTTGAATACTACTGCATGGCTTGTGACTACTATGCTGTTACTCGCAGAGAGATGATAAGGCATGCAGCAACAGAGAAACATAAAATTAGAAGAGAATCTTATGTTTATTCTTCTTCTGGGGAGGACGGAAATACAGCAGATATCACTAAAGAAGACACTGCTTTGCCTCAGGAGGAGCACCATCGCAGTGCAGGACAATCAAAAACTATTTTAGGTGAAACAAAATGTGCCAATGATGCATCAGAAGGTGATCACATAAGTAAAAGCTTAACTGAGTGCACTTCCTTAAATGAAAATACATCTCCAGGAATCTCTAAAAATGTCAGTTCCCAAAATGAAGTAGGAGATGAACTTGCTGAGGAGTCTAAAAATGGAGAAGAAAACCCTTTTTGTGAAGGATTCCAGCAAACTCCTCAAAAAGATAGAGCTGTTGAACATGCCAAGGAAGTATCAGTTAAAGAAGTAGATACTTGTGAGGTGCAGAAAAATAAGCATGGTCAGGAGCTGCTCAACTCCGATGATGATTGCACTGCAGTAAATAAAAATAGATCAAGCAACACAAACCTCAATTCAGAAAAAGGTGCGGAAAGCTTGGAAGAAAATAGTGAAAACTCAGAGTGTAGAGACAAAGACAGTCTCAAAAAAAAATCACTGAAGAAAAATAACCCACTTATGCTAAGTCTTCCAGAAACAAGTAGTGCAGTAGAGCAATCAAATGTTGCTGGAAACACTGGAGAAACAGTACAAAATATACATAGTTTGGATGGTAACAGAAGTTTCAGAGAGGATCCTACTGGGGAGGAGGAAGAAGCCCTTACGGAAGCACAACATGAAGCTGAAGTAACTATAAATAACAATGTTTGGGAGGCAGATGGCTCAACAGCTGAGGGCACGCAAGAAAGTAGTAATGAGGCTTTAGGAACAGTTATCAGTGCTGATGATAAAGGAAAGGCAATGCAAAATGTTGGCAAGTTTGATTCTTCTATAGTGAGGTTAAAAAGTCATCAAGATGGGGAGGCCGCTGACCATTCTGCAGAAGGACAGATGTCAGGGGCAGTGAAAGCTAGTGAGCTCTCAGTGAAAGCAGACACTTCAACAAGTGGTGGGAAAAAGAAGAAGACAGAAGGAATTTCCCTTGGGGAATCGACACGTATTCGCTGCGATGACTGTGGTTTTCTAGCAGATGGTTTGAGCGGACTAAATGTTCACATAGCCATGAAACATCCTTCAAAAGAAAAGCATTTTCATTGCTTACTCTGTGGAAAATCATTTTACACAGAAAGCAACCTTCACCAGCACTTGGCCAGTGCTGGGCACATGCGAAATGAGCAGGCGAGTGTGGAGGAGCTGCCCGAAGGAGGCGCAACCTTTAAGTGTCTGAAGTGCACGGAGCCCTTCGATTCAGAGCAGAGCTTGTTTCTCCACATCAAAGAGCAACATGAGGAGCTGCTGCGGGAAGTGAATAAATACATTGTTGAAGACACTGAGCAAATAAACAGGGAGAGAGAAGAGAACCAAGGCAACGTCTGCAAGTATTGTGGGAAGATGTGTAGAAGTAGCAATTCCATGGCCTTCCTAGCTCACATCCGTACCCACACAGGTATGGAAACACGGTCGTTGCAAGTGGCCTCTTTCAAACACAGTGAATTATACCATTGGTCTTTTTTGGCTTGTTAATCTCTTTAATATTTTCTATGAACTGGCGTTTGTGTCGTCTGATGAGCCCCTGATGAAATTCAAAATTACCTAAAAGGGTATGAAAGTACAGTGATCAAAGGGCAGAAAATGTAAGAACATTTCAAGTACAGTCACCCTTCTGCTTTTTGTTTCATATAGAGAGATTTTCATCCTTTTAATCTAAATTGTAGCCATTGATTGCTTCTTAAATTTGTATAATGAAGCAGTGGTGGTTTGAGAGAACAGCTGTTCTTTCTAACTTTCTCTTCCTTGCAGTTGTTTAATATCCAAATTGTTTATTTCATTTCAGTCAAGTGAAATTTCAGCATTACATAATGCTTCAGAATAGACATTTGATATTACATCATTCCTAAAAAAATACCAATGAGAAGCAACAAGAGGTTTTTGTAGAAATAAGTTGCAGGGATTGGAATGGGTCAGCCTTTTTGGAAGGTGGTGTGCAGTTCTGATGTGTTGCACAGGGATGTAGCATCTGATTTAGTTTCTGTGCTGATCATACTTTCAATTCATTTTTATGTTTAATTTTAAGTGGAAAATTTAAAAACATTTCTGTAGAAAAATGCATAAGCTGCAGTTCTAAATTTATGTAAAAATTCACTGTGATGTTTCTATAAACCTGCCATACATTCTTTATTTTAAATAGACAGCTTTTCTAAATCACTGAGCTCTGCTTAGACAAGTGGTGTCTCCACGGTTGAATTTATGAGTGGATTTGAATAATAAATTCACATTTCAATGAACATATTTTCATTAAAACTGTAAGGTTTATTTTACTGTACTTTTAAATAATGGCTTATTATGGAAGCTATAGTTTAAATTCATGCAGTATTTGAAACTTAGTGCATGGTTACAAGGAAGAGAACAAAAAGGTAAGAAAAAAGAAGCATAACAGAATGGTAATTCTTGGCATAATCCTAAAATAGTTTTGTAAGGTTTTTTAATGAAAAGGCAAGGGCGTGACTGGACAACAAATCCTAAAAATTAATCTTGGGGAACACGGACATTGTATTTCAAACCTTTCAAAGTATTTTATTGTAACTGCAGTATTCATGTGTACCAATAACTCACATACTTAATACTTTCAGCATTACTTCTGTCCTGTCAATAACGTAGTTATCTGTATTGCTTCAGCTAATATCCAACTTCGAATGCAGTGCTAAGTCTTCAGAGGGATGCTCGTGTTCACATGGTCAGAACAGCTGTGTAAGCCCTTAATATGCCCTCTTACGGCAGATAAAACTGAATAAAACGAAAGGGGAGGATGCTAATGGAGCTCTCTTTAGAATTCTTTATGCAACTGTCTGGTCAAGACATGTTGCTTATAATTGATGTGTCCATTACTTGAATTCTCTTGTAATTATAGTCAATAAGTCTTGTAAATGTGTTAAAGCTCACTAAAAGCATACAAATTCAAGAACAGAGTAAGGCTAATAATTTAAAATAATCAATGTAGGCATTTCAGCACTTAATTTCCCTTGTGTGTTGATAGCTGATCATTCTTAATCCATTAAGATTTATTTAGTCGTTTACAATGCAAAATAGGTTTGCACTGGTCACTTGTGCCATTTGAAAATGTCCACCAGGTTAAGTGCAGAATGTAGTCCATTAGTCTTCCTTGACTATATGTATTAATTGCATTTAAAATCAAGTTAATGTGGATGTGAAAGTGAGGTAACTATCAATATATGACAAAGCAACCCTACTTATATAAGTTACATCATTGATTGTAACATTTAGTAAAAGTTAGTGTACTTTTTAACATCTTGTGTGTAGGTCTTATCATGGAGTATATTTTTATTGTCCTTTTGGATAGCACTAAGTATGCAAAGCAGTAAAAGAATACATTTAATTTTGCAAGTCATTTTTTGGTGCAGAGGTATAGAAGGGTTACAGAACAGAGTTTTATCTGCCCTCTTTCTCACTGCAATTTAAGATGTAATGTTTTTCTTATGCTTTGCTTATTCACATAAATAGTAATGTGGAGACTTTTATTAATAGTTAATGGGAAGAAGGCTTTCTCTTCCAATCTGTATTTTCATATTTTTGGTTTTCTTCCTATAGAACCTTTTCTTCCCATCTGTATCACAGTGGATGCAATTTAATAACAAACAAATATGTTTAGATTATTGGGTGTGGTGGCAGAGGGAAACGACCTACTGCACCAACTGTATGTACACTTCTTTTAACATTGGTGAGGCAAAGTCCAGCATTTCCAGCTTCTCACCTGTCCCAGGGCAACAACAGGTACATAAGAACACAGCCACACATTTTTCCATTTATTGTTCTGATTCTATGCTTTTAAAAAAGTCTTTCATCAGCATCTGGAAGTGCATAAATATGTTTATGTCCATGTGTATGTATGTGTAACCATCACCAACTCCTTTCCTTTTTTAAATTGAGTGATCAGTGTTGATTTGGGGTGACAGAGGGAAGGGAAGGGAAAGTTGCAGAAAGGTACAAGTAATAATTTCCATTAATAGAAAAAGAATGTTTCAAAATACCATTAAATAATGTAGGAGATTTTCACATTGCAAATGAAAGGGAAGCTTTGCTAGAGAGGACCTAACAAATAAGTCCATCACATGTTGACAAGTGAAAATGAGGAAGTGTAAAGAAAAATAAAAGGAGTAGTAGAGGTGGAAGACTTTTTAGTTTGCAATTGATGGAGGTCCCATAAACTTAATTAACAATCAACATCTCAGGAAAAATCACCTGCAACCACATCATCTTTGTTTCTTTTCTCATCAGATTTCTCAGTTAATGGCAGTTGTGCGCAATGCAAGTACAGTATATTACTGCCCATGTCCTAAACACAGGAGGAAATGGTGTGATGATGACATTTCATGTGGTTCTGCTCACTTTGTATTGGGCCTGAGCTAGGAGCAGCACAGCTATGCCTGCAGGTGCAGGTGATATTACCTTTCCGTGGCCTAAAGCTGAGACGCTGAATTTTTTCTTACAGCTTTGAGTCTGTATTGTCCTAATGTAAAGCAAGGATTATGAACTTGAGTCTTTTTTTACTAAACAGTAGAATGGTTTGTGTCTGCCTGACCTGAACTCTTAAATTTAGTCTTATTTTCAATTTGGTATGGTGGTGTTGGTTTTTGTTTGTTTGTTTTGTAGTTGTTGTGTTTTTGTTTTGTTTGTTGTTGGTTGGTTTGGTTTTCCCCCAGTTGTTAAGAGCCTTATTGTTTCCTGCTACCATCATAAAATGTACATTTGTTTTCCATGCCATAACTTGTGGGTAAAGTAGTTTGGTGGTTTTTTTTTCTTTGTGTTTGTTTGTTTGGGTTTTTTTTTTTTTTTTGAGTCATTTGGTTGAATAGATGATATAGTGAAAGTATTTTTCTCTTTTTTTCTAAGAACTAAAAGTCAAATGTGAATCCAGTAGTATCACAGTTTAAAACAGTGTAAGAGAACCACTGAAGTTTGTGATAAGAATGGCTAAGAAAGGGTTAAATGTTTTACATTTTTACAGACAGCTTTATGGCAAATTCAGATTTTTTCCTCCCATTAATTTAAATCTTAGTCTAATGTCTTCATTTTTAGTATAAAATTTTGGGTTCTTCCATCCAAGAACATACTGGAACAAATTTGGCACCAGCAACCTAAAAAGGAGATACACTGCTTTTGTTTCAGGTGATAAGTACTGACTGGAGCCTGCCAGCACTTGAATTTTCATGGAGTTTAAATGGAGATGTTAACAGATATTCAGCTCTGGATCTGAGAAAAAAATCAAAACCCCTCAAGGCCTCAGTGATTTTTGGATGAGAGCAGTCAACAGAATAATACATTTCTGTATTGTCAGCACACTGTAGTCACGATTGGTCTGAACTCGAGTTCTTCACAAAGGAGTCATGTAAATGGAAAACAGCAAAGGTCTTGTATGGAAGCCCTGTGGGACACCTGCAGTAACAGAATGAGGAGCGAATTTACAATTTAATCAGTAGGAAGGGAACATAGGATAGAATCCACATGGTATTTGAATGCTATGAGAAAAAAGAGCAGTATAAACACCAATAGATTTAAAGAAAATCCTCTTCAGCTGTGGCCTTGTTGTTACCAATTGTCCAACTAAAGATAAGGTAAAACATCAACTTTTAGTAGTCTTTTAATGCAAAGATAGGTTTTTTTTAAAAATTTGCACTGGTCTCTTTGTAGAACGCAGTGTTGATTTGAAATGTCACCAAATTAATGATTAATTCAGTTTTATCAGGATCATTTAAATAAACTGGGTTTTTTTCGGTGTGATGGATAGAATGTGATTGCTGTGAGCTGCAGTCTGAACCCGCTTTTGACATTTAAACATATAAAGCTGACTAGATATAACCATTGAGGTGCTAAATATATTTTACATCTACTTCCAACAGTAGAAGTGGAAGTATTAAGAGATCTGGCTTTATTGTCATTGAACTGTGAAATATTCAACCTTGTCTGCCCGTGCTTAGTACTGTTGACTTTTTTATTTCAGTTAGAAGATTAAAATTAAATGCTTCATTTTTCGTTAGCTTTTGGGAATTAAATTGAAATTTAAGACTCTAAAAATTTTTACTAAGATCCTCAATTTCACCAGTGGATTCTTGGAGGATATTCTGTTTTCAAGGGCAAAGCAAAAAGGTTCATTGATCAAGTATGATATAGTGCAACATTTTTCTTATCAGAGCTCTTTATGTATATTTATTAAAGATCCCATATTTCATATTATGCTTAACTGTATTGGAAGAAGTACTTCACAAAACATATACTAAACATAATATGGAGACCCTGTGACCATATTGTACTTACTTTTAACTGCAATTCTATGATTTTGATTTATTGATTTAAGGATTTAGTGTCAGAAAATTGGAAAGTGCCTCTAGAAGGATGTTGCTGTGTAATAATGTGGGGACTGACATGTGCCCAATTTAACTATGTCAGTAAAAAAGATAGTTTTTCCGTCTCAAGAGATGATCACTGTTAATTGAGATAGACAAATAATTTGATTTTTGCTGAACTGATGTGTTACAAGAAATAGGCTGATACTTCTTCCTTGGAGAAATAATTTCAGAGTTCTTTGGTCTGCAGCAGACATTTAATATTAAAGTTTGTTCTTGAAATAAATAATAGCCAAAATGTCAATACTTCTGGTTTGCAGAATAATCATAAATTCTTGACCATAAAACAGTCATAAAGGCATAATATTTTATCCACTGTATATTCATACATTGCATGCCATTACAATAGCTAGGTGATGAATCATTTGCTGTGTGTGACAGAACAAATCTGAAATACCAATGCTAATGTGAAATCTGTTCAAAGTTGGAAGACTTGTAATGCTACTCTACTTTAAAAATATTTGCTAAAAAAACAAGTACATTTTGCAGTTTAAACCAATACCACAAGCCACATTAAGACCGTTACCTGAGTTTCAGCATTTGTCAATGGGAAAAAGTGTGGAGCAACTTTTGCCGTCTTGTTGAAACGTTATCTATCTATTCTATTTTCTTCTCATTTGAGTATATTTTGTGAGTTTTTTAATGATAAGAAGAAAGACCAGATTAAAAGTTAAGAGGTTATTTGCTGTGATCTTGAACTTGAGGAAACCTTAATGAGTAATGTATAGCATATACTGTGTCTTGGGAGTTATAAATTTATGTACAAGATACTTTTTTTCATTAGGCAAAAATCTCAAACAGGTTAAATGTGGGATAGGTTTTTAAAAGGTTATTTTTCCTCAGGAATTTTTATTTCTTTAACCGTGGGTGATATTTTATTCTAATTCAACTCATATCTTATGCTAAATTTTACTTAGGATCAAAGCCATTCAAGTGCAAGATATGCCACTTTGCAACAGCTCAGCTTGGAGATGCCAGAAACCATGTCAAGAGGCACCTTGGGATGAGGGAATACAAGTGTCATGTCTGTGGGTGAGTAAATTGAAACAGTCTCCACCATGGTTAACCAGGAGAAGAGTGCAGAATATGCATTGTTTCAGAATTGAAAACTGTGATGTGAGCAAGAGTGGCTAAAATTATGCATGCATATCCTCCTTTCCATTGTTATGGTAAATTCCTTAAATACAGTTATGACATTCTTTTCCCACTTCTAATCCTGCACTGAAGATGAGCAATTTTATGGGCTACAAGGTCAATTTGAACCTGTAATCTGTAAATTGACTAAATTATAGGATGTTCATTCACATTGCCAGGGAGAACTGTAAATTCCATTTAAAGACATAAAAAATATATAATATAGACTTTACTGTGTGGGGTTTTTTCTTTTGCTATACTGTTATAATTTTAGTACCATTAACAGATTTCTGGACTCCATTAGGGTTTTCATTCTTTATGAAAACAAAACAGAAGACAGTTTTTTCAAACAAATAGATCTAAAATATTGCAGGCATAAGACTTTTAAAATAAATTGAAGTCTTTTATGTGTGCTTGTGTTCCTGTTTGTTACCCAAAAAATCTTGTTTTCCTTTTTACAATCGTTATTTCCTCAGAAGGATCGTTCATAATGTTTAATTGTCCTTCAAATGTGTTGCATTTAATAGGAGGCATTGAGACTCCTTAATGCAAAACTAATTAATTTAGCAGAAATGTTTAAAAGGTTTTAAAATGCCATGGCATATATGGTACATCATAGGACATTCAAAGTTGGATTTTAATACCCTAGTTCTGATTAAAAATATATTTTAATGTTATTATGCTGAAGAAATTAACTAATATATGCATCATATAAAAACATTTTACTCAAACCTATGTAACCTGCTCTAGCAGTCTTGTGGCTAATGCGTAGAAGAGCACAGGTTCAATTAGATGGTGCAGTGCTCACAGGCGTGGTGTGGTGTGATGTTGGGGATAATATTCAGAAGGAGGAGGTTTTCCAGCCTTAGTGTACCGTTCTGCTGCAGGACAAAGTGAGTTACACATTTTAGAAGACAAGTGAATCTTCAGCTGAAGATGCAGCTGAGTGATTTTCACTGATTCATTCCTCTGTTTTTCAAATCATTTTGCATGCAGCATTATGAGATACTTGGGATGGGTTTACTCACTTAAGAAAATTAATTGCTGACTTCTTGAAACAAGAAATAAAAATGTATGAGCCCAATTCTTAAGTCCACTGTATATCAGTCGTAGAATAACTTGTGCTACTCCTTATTTTGAAGTATGGTTAAAATGAACATGATAGGGTATTTTATATTGGTTTAAAAATCTTATTTGCTGTCTCTACTTCATGAATTGCCAAGAATTTGACATGGAAGATAGTTAAAAACTACAGATCCACAGAAGTATTTGGCAAAGGCTAAACTCTCTTCTTTAGAAGTTGTCCACAAACTTGACATTGGTTGTTTGTTCAATTCCCTTTTAACTTAAACTGAAAAATCATCATATTATTTAACTATTTCATTGTGAGATGAAAAGTAAAAAAAAAAAATCAAGGCAGCTAATATGGTATCTTTTATAAAAAAAGAAGAGAACTAAGATTATTAGGATTTGGCCTAGTACCTCATTTTTTTCCAAAACTCATCCTATCACTTGAGGATTGACATGTCTGACAGAACCTGTCTTAGAAATTGCACAACTCTCGGCTGGGATTCACAACAGTTATGCAAGAGAGAGCAAAATATGTATGAATGATTTAAACTTTGGATTGAAATGATAGTCACTTTCCTAAGCTGATTGCTTACTACTCTGTGTTGCTGACACGTCATACCTGGTAGCCAAGCAGGTACTTATTTTCCGCTTTTGTGTGTTTTTAATTTTCATCAACAACATGGAGCTGTGCTATGTAGATATTGCAAAGCAGCCGGATGAAGAGACATATACCGCAATACCCCATGCTTACAAAAATCTGATTTATATCCCTATTTAAATAATCATCGTATTTTACTTATTGTGCATGAAAAATGTATTTTAACAATCATATATTAACACTGATTTATTTGGAAAAGACGTTTTTGTACTGTAGCTAACAGTCCTGAAGCATTGAGCAGGATTTGAAGGAGGAATGACCAGAGCAGTTTGAACCATAGTCCATATAATGAATATGCCATCTTATATGTGGAAGAGGAGAAAAAAGTGTTAATAGGCTGTGCTGTATTTGTGTTCTTTTAATTGAAAGGACTGAGGAGCGTGTTGGTTAAAAAAATAAAGTAGCAACATAAAAAAAAAATAAAATTGCTAGGATTGGCTATCGGATTAGTGGCACTATAGAGCATTGGTACATTAACACCACTGACAATGTCAATTCATTATCATTGATGGCTAAATAATCTTAGAAATGCTCAGTGGACCTATTAGTTCCTGAACATAAGCAGCTCATGCTGCATTTCTTCATTAGCTTTAATTGCTATAAATTTTACCTTTTTAAAAATCATGCTTTAAAAGGTGAAGTGATCTTTCAGGAACATTAACTCTGTAATTTTGTCACAAACAGAAGGTCCTGCACTATGTTTTCTTTTCTACAGTAGTTAATATTCTATCCTCTGACTTTTAGATTCTCAGTAATAAGCCCTCTGCTAGTTGTGAGGATAAATTGTGTTTCAAAAGCTTTTGAATCTGCTTGGGCACTTTTTAAAGGTGAAATGTCAGTGCAATATCATGGTGTGATCTCAAAATACCACGTTTTTTAAAGACAAATTATTTCAAAATTTTGGTCTTAAAAAAAAAGACAAAAATCATATTTTTGGTGTTGTTTTAGGAAGGGTTTGCTGTGTCTCAGTTTTCTAAATGATCCTCATATTTACATGCCACAAAGTACACAATATATAATTCAGCTAGTTGTTGAAAAAGGCAGTAATTTTGCTGTGTTGTTTTATTTTTTTAATGGAAGTTCAGGGTTTGTTTTTCTTCAGCTGCACAGCAGAAACTACATGACACAG
>VYZT01006943.1:0-15000 GCA_013400735.1 Pomatostomus ruficeps | reverse complement strand
AATCAGTCCTCCAAGCGCTGGAGTGAAAATAATTGCTGAAAACAAAAGTAGTTAGCTCAAAGCGTTGGGAGTGATTTGGATGGAGGAGCAAAAAACTTGGAAGGATTTGGGGGGAGAAAGATAAGGCGAGTGACCTCCCTTTTAAAGTACGAGATGCAGCTGATACTGCAGCGGATCAGGTTTTATTGGGCTTGGTTTGTTGAGAAGCCTGTACACACAGTTGTATAAAAGATGAATAGAATCTCACGCAAGCGACCTCACTGCGGTGGCTCAGCACATTATTGTTCCAGCTTGTTGAGCCTTATAGAGCGGGAAGGGGATCGAGGAAGGGATTTGAATAACGTTGCGGTTCGGAAAGAGATTCATAATTTTAGTATAATCAGCATGTTGGTTTGCCTCGTAGTGACAGGTTGAGTTTATTTCCAAGAGACTGTTCTGTGAAATAGGCCATTAAAAGCCCTACACAGGGAATGGCTGCATAGCTTCCATAGGACTTGTGGTCCTATATCTCTCTGTTCATCCTCCTCTTTTTTGGATGGTGTATGGATTCTGTGAGTGCAGTAATTGTCACATGTTAATTCAGTGTAATTTAATGAATTAATTTTTTTTATGGATTCCTGTATTACACATAAAAATGACAGTTGACTATGTTTAAGTGGTTGTAGCATGGCACAAACTTGTTTTTTAAAATTATTTAGAAAAAGCAAATGTTTTTAAAATGCCAGTAAAACTGCAGAATCCTTTGGCAGTATTTGGGTTTCATCAAAGGACATGGTACAATTGACTTGGGTAGCACCAGGTTTTCACCCTCCAAATTTATGATGGTCAGTAAAAGATAAAGGCAATTTTAAATGTTATTGCTGTCTATACACAGCTATTTTCTTCGGCAGGTTTTGAAAATTTGTGAGAAATGGTCAGTTGTTTGACATTCAATGTTGTTTGTTCAGCAGCCTTTTGTATTTCAGGCATATCTTTTAATATTGAACCTTAACAAGAAGGGCACTGCTTTCCGCATAGTGCTATACAGACTGGATGAACTGTCATATCATTTATTGATTCCATAACCAGTTATCTCACTGAGATGTCTTTTATAAAAACTGCTGATAGTGATTTGGGAGAAGGAGGGGAAAAAATAAAAGTAAAAGCTTTTCTGCCTAGTAGTATAGTATCTGAAATGCTACAGAGAAATGTTCATGTCTCTGTAGAGCTGCAGTTATTTATCATTGCTGTATCTTAAACTTATGCCTTGCATTGACCTGATTTGGAGATTTTATTTGGTGCTTTTGACAGGTTTTTTGGGTGGTGTTTTTTGTTTGTTTGTTTGTTTTTTGTTGGTTTTTTGTTTGTTTGTTTGGGGTCTTTTTTACATTGTTTTTTAATGATTCATTGAATAGTAGCATGTATTACAAGAAATTTTGAATTTATATCACCAACAGATTCAGAATAGTTTTATCAACTTAAGGTTCAATCCAGCAATCAATGCATTTGATTTTACTATAATTACTAAACTCTTCAGTTCTTGATGTACCGGTTATTTTGGGAGATCTGTAAGAAGAGTTGTACTGAACAGTAACTGAGTACACTTCCCTAATAGTGAGGGGTGCAAGGCTGAGTTTTTCTGGTTTATTTCTTTCTTTTTTTCTCAGCTTCTCATGATGATACATGGTTGGTTTATGCTTTGAACCATGAGTATGTTTATCCTTTTTGAGGCTTAATGGTGATGGTTAAAGATGCTACTATCCCATCTGTTCACTATTCTGCCTGGTGGGATAGTTCTTAGAAATTTCTCCCCATTTGCTGCAGAAAAATAGGGAGCCCATCAATGCAAAGAGTTTAACATGTCTGAATTCACTGAGTATAGGTTTTACTGTTTATACCTTAACTAATTAATTTCATTAATGGGCTTTTGTAAGTGACTTGCCAAGATATTGTTTCCCATTTGAAATTGTTTAGTTACATTTCACTTTATTAGACAGTGATTTGTGATTTTTTTTTTTTTAATTATTGAATGCTGCTGATCTTCTCCGGCCAAAAAGCTTAAATAATGGATTTTTTTGACAAGAACAGTCGATTTTTGCACCTGGCATTGCTAGTGTCTCAATAAATACAGTGGAGCAGATCTTCAAATGTATTTGTGAAATTTCAGGCACAGTTGAGGAGATCTTAACATCCTTCTGACTGCAGAGATCTGCTGACTTGTTCTGTGTAATAATTTTCGCTTTATACTGTGCTGGGCTCCTGTGAGCCGTAGAGGCTGAGTTATATAGGGGTTAATCATGGCATAAAGATTTTCTAGTCCCTCGCCCATTTTGTAGGGCATACTCTGAACATGTGACTGTGTATGTGTTCACATTCTGTGTTGTTCCTTGAATGCTGGCAGTATCTGCCACTTCTCAGCTGTATTTGACCCCTTCTTCAGGAAACAGTTCCAGTAGTACTACATAAGGTTAAAAATATAGACCATTATGATTCCAATCTTCTTGGATTACCCTTCTTCTATACTGATTAAACATTGTACCTTATTTTGATGGGCTTATTTGATGTACCTTATTTTGAAGGCAGGCATTAAATCTTAAGAAATCTCTTGTGTCTGTTTTAGGGCCCAAATGTAACAGAAAATGTATTTCTGCTGCATTTATGCATAACATGGACTGAGTGCCTTAGGACACTTGAATTGCCTGGAAGAGACTGCGATGTTGCTTTTATAGGGCCAAAATGCCTAGAGGACAGAGGGGCATGTGTACTGCTGGTGTAGCCTGTGAGTCCCCTCATAATGACAATTAAATTGGCCAAAAACTGCATTAAGAGTGGGACAGCAGGATCTTGTGGCTGTTTTCCCCTTTCCCCACTCAACAATTTTATCAGCATCTTTACACCTGATGACATTCCTGGATACCTTCAGCTTGACACTGAATGACCATCCTTGGGCCTTGCACCGCTTGTAGTGAACATACTCTAGGTAGTGACGAGAACGTGCTGTTGGCAGCAATGTTATTGCAGCCATGATGATGGGGATGGGAGGTACAAGGACCCATCACCATGATTCTTGTCGATGGAACTACGTCTGCGAGAAGCAGACATACTTTCCCACTGAGTCCCTTCCTCTGAGCCCAAGAGAAGATCTTGCTCCGTCTCCCAAGAGTTACCTTTAACAAAAGCTATCATCACTTTCTGCAGGTTGATTTCCCTCCATAATGGGTTTGGATTTTACTACAGGTCCCTCCTATCCCTTCAACATGCATTCCTTTCCTGATAGGCTTTGAGATGTCTTAGAAGATGTGCTTAAATGCTGAACATAGGTTGAATTAATTCCTCTAGGAATATTAATCCTTATCTCTTGAGAGTTAGATGTAACCAGAGTTCCTTTACTCAGAATATTGCCATAAGTATTGGGATAAGCTCTCGTGTTTCAGAACAGCAGCAGACTTCGGCACGGGTTGATCTTTTCTCTTTTTTCTTGTTTTTAAAATAAAGCTAAGCTTATTAGTACTATGTTACATGTTGATGGTGATTAATGAAACACACTGTCCTATAATAACAATGTGCTAAAGATATTTAATTTGCTGTAAAATTAATATTCAATAAATAGTACTTTGTTTCACCTGAAACATTTGCTATTAAATGCTTTTGAAAATGTAAACTCGGGGATTGTAAAATAAAATTTCACCATTTATAGCAAACAATCTATGCATTGTCATTGTAAGAAATATTGCATTTTTTTTGAAAGCTCCTTGCCAAATGAGTGAGTGTATTTTTGACATTGTTTAGCCTGCACTGGCTTGGAGAGGTATTCCTTTTCCAGTATTAATAGCATCTAACACCGTTCATTTTTCTGGCATATACTAGAGCATTCAGAGCAAACTGAATTCCTGGGGAGGAACATTGTCTTAAACATTTGCTTTATCTGTTCATTCCAGTAGATGGCTACAGTTCACTACCAAATTGTGGCTATAATAGATTTTTTACAGTAAGTAAATCAGAAGATGAAGGTTGAATTACTATAAATGAGTTGACCTGTACATTTTTCTTATTTCATGTGCTTAGTCATGCACTATTCACTATTTTTCTATGTACACCTTTTTTGAAACTGCAGGAAAATGTTATAATACTTTTTTTTCTGTTGGTCAAGGTTTTATGTTATAAGTGACTCCCATATCTCTTGCAGTTTTCGGGTATTTCTAATTATGCCTGATTGGAAGAATGCTTATGCTATCCAAACACTGAGGATACTCAATTGCTGAAAAACTATATGCTACTTTTATAAAAGTGGATACTTCCAGAGTCTCAGTGTTCTTTTAATTTTGTTCCTGGGTTTAGGCATTTTAAATGGAAACTGGCCATTTAGCACTTGCTTTTGCCAAGTTGACTTTAGCTTTTATAGAAGCAGATGTTTTCTAGTAAGCCTTTTCAGTCCTAAGCATGAAGCAGTAACTGACACATACAAAAGTATGTTTACCTTTGCATTTCAGCTGTGTTGTACATTGCAGTGTTTCATTGCTCTTAATTCCCATCCAGGTCTTTCTTTTTTTATACCTAATTTGCATACAACTGAGTTGATACAAAGGAATTTTTTTTAAGCCCCTGGAAATGCAGCTTGCTTCTGAAAAGGTACTCATTAGCAGTTCACAGAGTGGAATTCTTTCAAAGGTACATTACTCATTTGTACTGTATGAAGTAGTTCACAGTACAACATTGAAATATTAGGTATGCCTTTTGGCTTTCTCAGATCGAGTGATTCTGAACTCGTCATGTAAACTAGCGAATATTTTGCTTTAATTTTCAATGAGAAGGAAGTGTTGAAACTGACTTTTACTTGTAATCATATTTGCTGGTAAATGCTACTACCATATCGCTTTAATTTTATCCTAATCCTTTCATTTTTTCCTTACAACAGCTACAAGCTGAGCACAGCAATTTAAGGTGCAGGTTTTTGTTATTTTACAAATGAAAGGGCCATTTTTTGCATTAACTGCTATGCTGTGCTATTGCAATTTTAGGTCCCTTTGCAATCAACTGCCAATTTATATAGCTGGCTACAACTGCTTAATCTATTATTAATAAGCAGTGCTACTGAGCTCTACAAATGATAAAAATGGTACCAGTTTTATACAGGAATTTCATTTTCATATCTAAACTACATACAATAACTTTATTCTCTACCATGAAGATAAATGTCTTAATTATTTATAAATTCTTTATATTTTATGGTATCGATTTAGGGATTCATTCATTATCCTTGAAATATATTGAGAGGCCTTAGCTGTAACTAAAATATTTTTCATTTACCCATTTAGTTACAATGTTGTAGTCTTAAGGGCCAAAATTTAATGTATTTACAAAATAGTTTTACAGTTTAATACTGGGTTGAATATTCTAGAAAATAAATGAATGCTGTGTTATTCTTAAGTTCTAAAATTGAGTATTTTGGATTATGTGTGTTAGATCTCAGCTTTCCTCTATGTTTAGATTTTTATTGTAGCCACATGATTCATTAAACGAGTTCATCCTCTGAGAGGAATATGTATTTGACCCCTTCTTGAGAGCATATGCAAGAAGTTCACCAAGAATCACAGGTTTTAATAAGGTAAACAGTGTTAGTTCTGTCCCCTCCGGTGCTTGTGGAACTGGGACATGTCCAGCACTCGATCCTCACACTGTGGAAACTCATTGGCTGCCCTGGAGAGCACCTGGCTGTGTTTAGGATATCTCAGTCATGAGAAGGATTGTACCTGGAGGGCAATTATGGTCAGGACAAGGGATGCACAATAATAAGTCCCTGAAGCACTTTAATGGGCTGTAGGAAGGAAAGAAAAGTGGGGGGGGGAAGGAGAAAATTTACTAAGGAATCAAGTGTGTTTCTAAGAATGGACTGTGAGATACTAAACAGTGTTTGCTGGAATGTATTTCTGGTCATGCAAACTTGTGTCTAATCACATACCTGAATTTCTCAGAAACCCCTTCAGAATTTGTTTACCTAATTATTTAGGAAGAATGTAGAGATTTATGGTGTTCCTTGTTGTTTTTGTGTAATATGCTTCCTAGATTAAGCATTTCCACAAACGATTCGCTAGCCACAGTGAAGTGGACATTATTTTTTCTCCCCTCCTTTCTGGAATTTAATTTCATCTGAATTGTTGTGTGTCTTTTCCATAACCTTTAGATGATTTACTCCCACACAGACACGCACACGCACACACACGTGTGTGCGCAGATGTGAAAAGTTTAGCTTAAATGGGCGAATGCTGAGATACAGAGCAGCAGAATTCAGAAATCCTGTACTTTTAGCCTTCGGAGTGCCGGGGCGCAGGGGCACGGGGCTGTCACACGCCGGGATGGATGCCGGGCTGGCGCCTGCTGTTCCCGGCGCTGCCTCTCTCGCCTCCCAAACCTTGCGCGGCCGCGGGGCCGGGGCCGGGGCCGGGGCCGGGGCCGGTGCCCCTCCGCGCTCAGCCGCTAGGGAGTGTCGGAGGAAGAGGCTCCAATTAATTTTTCCACTTTCCCTGTGAAAAAACTGCTTTAACTTCACCCCCAGCTGCAGTACTCGTGTGTTGTAAATAGACTCAAACATTACAAAGGCGTTTGTCTCTATGATCTTTAGGAGGATTTGAAGATAAGATGTGGAACTCTTTTATAAGCAGACATGAATTATTTTTGTTCAGATTTTGTGTTTACTCGTAATACTGCTAACACATTTAGTTAATCGTAAACTTATTTGTATAATTTGTATAGTAAGTGCAGCATACCTGTCTGCTAAAGAGGTAAACATCTTTAATCTGATAGGGGCTGAAAAACAGCAGCTTGTCTTTATCTAATTATTTTCTTAAAGGTTGGTCAGCAAATGTCATGTATTTCACCAACATTGTGCTTGCTTGGAAAGAGATGAGATATTTACATTACAGTGGCTGAAGAATCGCAGTAAAAGTGCAACTGCCTTTAAAATGCATTTTGGTAGTTCGGCGAGTTGATTTGGTAAGGTGGCGGTGCCCTGGTATTTAACAAAATAACAAACGTCTCTTTAAAGGAAGACACAAACAAAATTACACCCGTTTCCTTTTATTTACTGATCTGAGGAGCTTATATTTAAATGACAGAAGTAGCAGATACAACAAGCTTGTGAATTCTTTCCTTCCACCTGGGAAGTTAAAAAAAAATTGTAACGAGTATACTAGGGTGGCTGACATCAGGTCTACATTATGTTTGCTTGCCTGGGGTGCTCTCATAAAAAATAAAGCAGAGCTTATACAGTTATAGCGTGCACTAAATTTGTGTTCAACATCCATAAATAAAATATTCAACTCCTTCTGAAGAAAAACTATTGTTTGGAGATATTTCAGGCCAAAAAATATGCCACTATTGTGGAGAGTAGAGGGTTTCTCCTTTGGCTTTGCTTTTACTTTTTAACGATCGTCATAGTTGCTACATACCTTTATTATTGCTTTTGCGTCTCTGGCAGGATAGAATATACAAAGGAGATTCGTTCTGTAAATCATATTTTAAAAAAATTCAGAAAGCAAACCACCCATTTATGCCGCAGTATGTTTTGGTTCTGAGTAAGCAAACTGTATGCCTAATGATTTCATAAGAATTTAATACTGTGTGTTTTACAGATGGAAAAATGTTGATAAATTTAGGTTAATTTCTACTCTATTTATGGAACTACTTATGCATTTTTTAAAAGAAACAGAGTCTTCTTAAATTATATATAACTTGAAAAAGGGTCTGTTGTTTATTTTATTTGAATATTAGATTGTCCCTGAACAAGGCAGCAAGAGTATTATGTAGAACACTACTTATGGAAACAGCAAACTAGTAAATCTATGCTGCACTAAAATAAAATGGTATATTATTCTGATAATATTTGACTTTTGCACAATATTTAAATGAACATTAGTATAAATAGGAATGCTTAACTAAAACACAAGTTCATCGTGTAGGCTAATGCATTACTCTTGTATATTTGTACATGAGTGAACAATTATTCTAAAAAGTTTATACATGTGTTCCAGTGACCAAACTTGTATTAAAACAAACTGTTCCGATAGTGGTGACAGAAGACATGGTTGATGGTTGTGTTTGAGAAGTAAATGGGCAAAATATTTGTGGATCTTTTAATGATTACAGTTCTTGATGGCTTTCATAAGAGTGCACATAATTTGTGACAACTCTAATAAAAAAATGTGGCAGAAAAACTTTCTGAGTTAGCGGCAAAGTAAATGGGGCAGGTTTTGCATTTTGAACAGAAATCTTATGAACTGTGATTGAATTTGTCGTGAAAGTGTGTCAGAATTAATAAAGTATTTACGTGCAAGGTTGCTGGGCTTTGCAGACTGGTTAGGGCTGAGGATTGGTTAACATGAAAAGTCATTTCTGTGCATTTGGTGCTCGACAGCAAAGGACAAATGTACTTCTCTGCATTTTGGATCATAATGCCATTTCTCATTTCAAACCATTTTTGTCAGGACACCAGGCAAAACAATGATGCTTTGAGGACGTAATTAAAGATATTGTTCAAAGAACAACTTTCTGCATATTTGAATTATTACTGTCATCAAAATCATACAAATATGGAAATATGATTGCCAGAAGCACATAAATCAATGATCAGCATGGCCTCAAAATCCAATAAATATGTAGAGTTAAATACTTTAAAATGCAAATTGCATCTGATAATTTGCATATGGTAGAATTTAAAGGAAATTTTGTTGCTTAACAACCTCTAAGGTAGCGGTTAGGGCTATGGGTAAACATAGATTTTTTTATTCATCATTGGTCAAGTTGCAAGATTTGATAAATGATAGGAGACTGCTTTCCTTGCTTAAAATGACTGCATTCTTTACTGAATCCTGAAACTGCCTTGAAGTCATCTGAATAATTAAGAGTTAATTATTCTTCATCCATCTAAATCAGAAAAGGACAGATTTAGGGAAGGAATTTATAATTTTTGCCTCATGTCCTGTCATGTCGTAATGTGATAAACTAAACTGACTCCAAATAATATCTAGTGACCTTATAGTAATTACGCCTCACAAAACATTCTGGTTGAAATTTTTTAATTGCTTGCATCGATTCCAGAAACTACATCTTAACAGACTCTGAAGTTTAATTGTGTTCAAAAGAAAGCAATAGAAAATTTGTGTTCTGTGTTCTAGTTTAGTATTATTAGGATACATACTGTACGAAGTCTTTCACTTTTTCCCCTGTTAATGACTCTCTGTTTTCTCTGTTTTGCTCCTTTTCTATGCAAGCTGTTATTTTTAAAAGATAATGAATATGTACATCAAGAATATAACCTTTTCTTTTTTTAAGAAAAACTTTCTAAGTTTAACAGAACCAGGCAATTGATGTCAGTGGCATCAATTCTGGTTTGCTTGCTTTATGCAACTTGGAAAAAAATGTACCCCTAAAATACAGGCAAAGAAAACAAGACTGTTCTGGCACCTGTCTCCCTGTGGAAAGAAGGACAGTTTCAGAATTGAAAATTGAAGCCTGTTTGTATTTGCTAATTTCAAAGCAGAATTTTTTTTTTTTTCCCAAGAAGAAGGGTTTATGAATGTTTACTGATCACAAGACGAATTGTAATAAAGAAATCAATATGCATGATCCCTTTTCATGTAGTACAACAAGGTTACACTGTTAGGTTAAGTACAGGCTGCATTCCTTTTCAGAAAATCAATTTACTGTATAGTGTGCAACAGCAAGTCTCTTCTGAAAGAGTCATTTTATGTTGTGTGCACAGTAAATTCTATATTGACGCCTTCAAATACTATTGACTGATTAAAAAAAAAAGAAGAAACATTATGCACAGTAACCTTAAGAGAGTATTAAAATTTTCAAGTAATTGCTTTCTTGCTAATTACTTAATTTCTTTCTAGAGACAAACTGATAAAACATGTTCTTACATATCCTTTAAATTATTAATACTGTAAAACGGGTGTTGTGACATTATTTTCAAAATCTTTTAAAATATTATTTTCATAATAGCAACAGAATGCCATATGTGATTTCAAATACTGTAGATTTAGTGTAAACTTACTTGCTGAATTCATGGGGTAGGAACTTGGGGGGTTGGTTGGGCTTCTTGTGTTTGCTTGTTTGGGGGTTGGTGGTTTTGCCTTTAAAAAAAAAATTATTTTAAGATCTGGTCATTGTTTGCAAAAAAAAAAAAAGTTCAGTGTTTTCAGTTGTTATGGTTGCGTGCATTTAAACTGTGGTGGTGCTTGCAAAGCAGCAGTGGGTTTTTGTAAGGATTGTCTGTTACCTGCCTGGATTTCAAACAAAACAAGCAGCGCATGGAGAGGGAGGGGAAAAGTTAGTAGCTGCATTCAACCTCCTTAGACATAACATGGCTTAGAAGCCAGCTTTTATAAGGGAAATATATGGAAACATAGTTTATTTTCAGTTCTTGTTTTCTCAGAACATAAAACTATGTCTTTTAAAATGCTTTGACCATTTTTGATGCAACTGTTCAATTGTAAAGACAATCTTTTGCTTTTTGTGTGTTTTTTACTGAACAGTTCTTGATGGACTCTGACTTTTCCTTTTATTTCTGTCAACCCAATTACAGTACATTAGAGCGCACCCTGATCCTACTTGTTTGCCTGTTATGCAGTGTATATGTTTAACTCATAAGCATGTTCATTTAGATATTTCAGTCTGATCATGCTGAATGTCTTGCAGCAACACATATTGATGTCTACAGAGCATTAGATACTTTCAACCTTAGTTACTCATTCTAGAAATTGTGAAATACAAATATATATGGTTTTGATTGCTTTTGAGCTGTTGTATCTGAAAAAATGAATTTTCCCATTTGTTGTTTCTCTGTCAAATTCAGTTGTTCATTATTATGCCCTAAATAAATTTCGATTTTAATTGGAGAGAATTTAAATCATTAAAATTTGAATTATTTAGTAAAATACCTGTAATTTGAATGAGAAAACTGGCTAAACTATTCATATATTTAGCCCCAAAGTTAAAGTACTGCTTGTTATGCTTTCACTTCCTAAAAAAACCCAACAAATGTTCACCTTTTAAATACAGGCTGGCATTTAACATTTACTAGTATTAGAAAGACACTTATCTAATGACGTAGCTATTTCCCATGCTTTTTTTTTTTTTTAAGTTTAAGAGATTTGCTTCATTGCTAGGCTAGAAAGGAAGTGATTCAAAAGGCTGGCTGCATTTATTTTTTTTGGTCACAAAGATGTGTATAGCAAAACTACTTGAAGTATATTCATTGTTTAGAAACCCTGGACTGCTGTTTGTTTGCGGCATTCTTGTTAGGGGTCTGAATTGCCCAAACAATAGTGTAAACCAAGCCAGGCATAGCAGCAGACAGAAAAATACATTCAACTAGTGGGATCATGGATTTGTTTGATTCAGGTAATTGAAAGTGTTTCATACTATTATTGCAACTTGAAGGCTTGTTTAAGTGTCTAGCTGTCAGTCAGTTTGGAAGGTGAAAAGTATTCGATTGTCACTCTGTCAGTCAATAGAGATGAGAACTGTCTGCCTAATGGATTTCTTTACGTAGATGTCTGCATGGAGGTAGAAGTAAAATCAATGTGTTGTCATGTGCAAGTACGCTGCATCAAACTGCCAGGTGAAATGCAACTGTATTTCTGTAACATCTACATCCTTGTGTTGTTTGTGGGAGACAGACAGATGCTCCTTGTGTTTAAAGGTAACAAACTCTTTGTGGTCACACATGAAGGTTTATTTTTGAACATTTTGTAAGAGTTTCATCTATTTCCACTTGCTCCAGAGGGCTTTTTTTCCTGTTTGCTTGATCATATCAGGGATCAATACTCAAAAAACAGGATTTAACTTAGTAGGAGAAAATGTAGGTTGTTATTCCATGAGGCTCAGATGGTTTTCTTTTAAACCTGGGTTTCTGCATGTTTTCTGTTTGTCAGTGATGACTTATATTGAGCTAACTATGCTTCCTGCTCAAGTTTTGGCTGTTAGTTTACCTACATTTATTAGAGTGTGTATTGACTTCCTATAGCAAAAGAAGAAGAGATCATTTCTTGAATAACAGAAGGTACCAAAGGCTTTCAACACCCTTGATGAAACGGGCATCACTCAGTGACCTCTGTTCTTTCTCTGGGAGATGCTTACAATATTAAGTTCCACTGAACAGCATCTAATAACAAGTGGCATCTGGAAAGTTATTATGACATTTCAGAATAATAGTATCAGTTCTTATAGTTCTCACTAATTCCAGGCTTGATCCTATATAAAATAGGTGCATTATGACAGCAGCCAAACATCTTATTAAAATTCTTTTCCTGTTAACTGATTCAACACATATAAAGATGTGATTCTCAGGCCCACTGAAGATGGCAGGCTAAAATGAGAGCTATCAACTCCACAAAATGAATGATGTAATCACCTATATCCT
Organism: Pomatostomus ruficeps; assembly: GCA_013400735.1. Taxonomy (NCBI): domain Eukaryota; kingdom Metazoa; phylum Chordata; class Aves; order Passeriformes; family Timaliidae; genus Pomatostomus; species Pomatostomus ruficeps. The sequence goes on along the minus strand of VYZT01006943.1, from coordinate 2,597 downwards.
ATTGTATCATTTGTATATGTGTGCTGTTTTTGAGAATTAAAGTATGTAGCTCTTAGCTGCTGCTGTAGGGAAAAAAGAAAAAGGAGTAAGAACCAATTCCCAGTGAAGGAACTCGACTGTGGGTAATGAAATCCGTAAGTAGCAGTGACTGGTGGTAAAACAGGAGGTAGAACTTCAAAAGAAAGATCAGGATTTTGGTTTTGGCTATACTAATTATAAGATGAAAGAAAAAGTGTTGGGTGGAAGTTGGCCCCTGAGAGGTAGGGGTAGGGCTGTGAATTATCAGCAACATTTTAAAAAATTTCTTTTTTAACTTGAGTTTGCAGTAAATGATGTAGGAATGCCACTGGTGGCGGTCTCGTTTGCTCCTAGATTGCTGTGTCTCCTGTGTAGGGCGGAGGGGGAAAGTAGTGTGTGATACTTGTATATTTATAAAAATAGGCAGGAACAGGCACAAATTCATAGACTCAAAGCTGAAGGAAATGCTGTGATCATCTAACCTGCTAGCCATTCTCGAAGTGGTTGTAATTTCACTCAAAGAGTATTGGGTTTGGTGCTTTCTAATTTGTATACTTTGCTGCCCATGTGCTATTTAATATTCAGCTTCTGACAGTTCTTACAGAGATTTTGGGTCTGGCTTTGTTTTACAGAGGAAACAGAAGATGCTGCAGGATACAAAACAGACATCATCATTAGGGTTTGAATCATGATTGTCTACCACTTTTGAGCTAATTATTCAGTTAGAAGAGTGGGCAGGAGAAGGTGATCTGTGGGCAGCTCTCTAGACAAAAGCGTTTTACTCTGGCCATAGTTGAAGTGTCAGAATACTTAGATATTTTCTGTCAGACAATTTGTATATGAAAAAGAACTAATTTTGCTGGAGTGAAGATGTTTCCAATATGTGCAATTAGTTTGTTGGTAAGTGATCTAAAGAAAAAACAATAGCTGTGGAGCATATGGGATCATTGAGTTCATCAGCAGAAGTGGCTGTGACATGCTGAATGCACAACCAAAAGTGTGCCCATGTCCTGGGCTCCCAGCAGGAAGGAAAGAGTATCCATTTTGTCTGTTTCCCATAGTGGTGTGTTCTTTGTGCTGTACAATGAAGTCAGGGAAAAATATGGGAAATCATGATTTTTAGAAAGCCTTAGGTTGATTTAAATGGATTTATGAGAGATCTGGAAAAGTACCACAAATGAACTCCTAAGCTTTTTCCCTCAGCAGATAGGGAGGTGTGATCTCTGATTCAGATACAGTTGAGAATTAAATTGGCAGCAAGAAAATATACAAATAGCGTTATACCAGATACTGAAACATTTTGAGCATCAGTTAGAGTTCCATCTGCTTTTATGTCGTTACTGGATATTTCAAAGAGTTAAGTTCTTTGGTCTCTGTTTCTCTCAAATATATTTCTTGTACAACTTTCTAAATTTCTCTCTTAAATGTTTTGTATTCACTAGTCATGAAAATATTGCACGTGACAGGCAATGATGGTTCTACAGATGATTTACAGATGATTTTGATTTTTGTTATAACCTATAACCCTGTAATCTCTTAAGCCACAGAACATAAAATGTCATTTTTTAATTTGGTGGATTTCTTGGGACTTTTTGTGAGCTTCTCTTTCCTCTGCTTTCCCCCTTGTCTCTCCCTCCCCCTCTATCCCCCCTTCCCCCTTATTAGCACAGTGGTCTACTTAGTTCAGTTTTAAGTCTCTTGGTTTTTCTTCCCTGCCATCTCCCCAGACTAGACACTCAATGTAGCATTCAGGAAATATTACCATGAATCATTATATAATAAATGGCCAATAGCAGTATTTTTTTTCTGAAAGTCATTTAAAGTTGCATGAGAGATTTGAATTTTTACAAGCATGATTGCCCAGGAAAGCTGGCAGTAGTCAGTAGGAGCAATAGTGTGATGTCAAATATGTGATCAAACATATGAAAATCTGTGGAGCTCCCAGCAGCAAGAGAAGGATCCATTTTGTATGTTTCCTGTGTGGAGAGGTGCTTTTGTGTTCTCTAATAGTGCTTCATTTCTGATATTAAAAGATAATGTATCTGTTCTTAGCATTGCTCAGACAGTTTAATTACCACCTAAGTTCAGATATTATTCCTTGTCAGATCTTTAAAACCACAGTCTTCCAGACGCTGAGATATCTGCCTGTTACGGGTTGCTGATAGCCTAGTCTAAGAAGTGTTTGTGCTTTATAGGAACAGAAACTGTGCTCATTACAGGCAGCAGAAGATACTCAGACAGGAATTAAGAAGCGAGATGCACGTAAAATGTGGGCAGAAGGAATAGAAGCCTTTTGGTGACTCACCACTGCTCTCACTTGGAAGGACTGGTGGCTTGCCTCCAGGTCCATTCAGGGTTTTGGTTTTTAATCATCTATCCGGTACTTGGTGATCCTTTTGTTTCTTGATCCTATTGCTGTAATCTCTTTGTCCTATTGCCTTTTCCTCCCCACCCAGGTGCCCAATTTAGAGTTGCCAGCAGAAGCAGCAAAGAGAAAATTATTTGTGGCTGTTATCTTTAATCTTATGCTTAAAGTATTTCAATTAAGCACTAAAGGCATAATACAAAGTCAGGGGAGA
>VYZT01006941.1:0-11480 GCA_013400735.1 Pomatostomus ruficeps | reverse complement strand
CCAGCCCTGGAGGTGGCACTCGGGGCGCTGGTGGGGCTCGGTCACGGGTCACACTCGGTGATCCCGTGGGCTTTTCCAGCCTCTGGGATTCTGGGATTCTGTCACTCCCAAAAAAGCTGACAGGAGAAGCCCTGGGTGGGAATTCTCTGCTGCTGACATCAATATCTACAACCAAGGGCTCACATCAAACCAAAAAATTGACATTACTTCCCAACCCCCTCCAAAAAACCCTAGAAAAGCCATCCTCTAACCCAAAACGTGGGCAAGACCAAATGCCCTCCTCCTCAATGAGGCCTGTCACAAATATTCCGATTTTTTAACCTTTTCTCAGATCTATTTGTTGATTCGATCCGTGATTTTGTGCTGGCACAAGCAGGTCCATTTGCTTTTAGCATTCACGTGAAATTCGCTTGCAAAAGGGTGACAATGGGCAAATTTCCAGTTTTCTCCTTAAATTTTTCCTGATTTCCGGAGGTCACTCTGTGGAGCAGGTCAGTACCTCATTCTAGCAGAGCGTTTCCCACTCATTTCTGCCACTCCAAACTGCTCCACAATAATCTTTTTTTTTTTTCCCAGCCAATATATCAGGGAAGCCACAATAATTGCAGAAATTATTTGGATATTAAAGAGTGACCGGAAAAACTCCCAGAGGATTCAGCAGCAGGCACGAGCCCAGCGGTCTGGAAGGAAATACCAGCTCCAGGTGTTCCCATCACTGATTCCTGGAGTATTTTCTGTGCTTTTTTCCCTATAAATCCGTATTTTCTGAGAAGTAATTCCCTGCTGGACGTCCCACTTACTGCCCCAATATGAAGCATGAGGAGCAGATCCCAGTGCTGGGTAAAAACCCCACAGAAGAAGAGCTGAGAAGTGAAAACAAACAAGGGCAGCAACAGAGGAAATCCTCTTCCCCCTCGGGTTTTACGACGTTAATTAGAAACTTAAAGGGAATTAAATTAGCACTGTCCTAAAACAGGGACTGGGACACGCAGGAGTGGAGAAGTGTGGGCAGCTTGATTCCTTATTACAGAAAAGTTTGCAAATAAACCCCTCTTGAGCCCTCATTTCAGAAATAAATAACTGAAAGGAGAAAAACCCGCACTTTAATGACTGTAAGGAAGTTTCCAAGCAGGGAAATTATATCAAACCCAAGATTTTATGGATTTTTTTCCCTTACTCGCCCCCCTCTATTTTTATTTTAACTCCCCCCTCCATTCATGGATCTTAAAAGGGAGATTTTCTACTGATTTGGGTTAAAATCAGACCTTAATCCACACTAATTGACTCCAGACTCTTTAGGATCAGTGACAACGAAATGGGAATTTAGGTTTCCTTAAAATCAAAGTTTTTGCATTAAAACACTTTGAGACCTCCCAGGCCACCCAGCTGCGCAGTAATTCTCTTTACAAGACATTTTGCTCCTCTTACAAAGTTCTTCCCAAATTCTCCCCAAAATCCCTGTGGAAAATGAACTTGGGGAAAAAGGAGGGTTCCACCACAACCCTCAGGTGCATCCACATCCATCCCTGACATTCCTGGAATGGGAACAGCACGAAACGCACGCCAGGAAAACAAGAAGGAAACCAGGGAACAAAAAAAGCAAAATTTTCCGTGGAATCCAACGAAAGGTTGGGTTTGATCTCGGATGATCGAATGATTCTGGGATCTTTCTGTGAACAAAGGAGAACCTTGGGAAAGGATCCCAGCAAACCCAGGGAGCTGCAGCCAGGAATTCAAGGAATTTGTACCTTGAACACGGTGCTGGGCTCCTCGTTGAGGTTCACGCGGGTCACCACACGGCCGGAGTTTTCCTCCACGTCAAAGATGCTGGCGCTGTAGGGAAACTGCACAACATCCACCTTGTACCGGACCAGGCTCGCCGGGGTGCCCTGGAATGCGAAAAAACGAGGAAAATTGGGTATTTTTGGGTTTTACACCTCCTGAAGGATTAAAATGTGATGTTGGTACAGCCATGGCAAGCAAAACATGATGTTTGTCTTGCTCATAACCGAGCAACCCCTTCAATCCCCCCCAAATACTTCCCAGGGCACCTGAGAGGTCTAGGATGAAAAATCACCGGAGGTTTGGAAAGAAAAGAGTTGAAACCTCACCTGTTTAAACCCAGAAACAGCACCACTTTTATATATACTGACATTTTTAAGCAGAAGATGGACTGGTTAAAATACCTTCCAAAAATATTTTAACTTGTTATAAAACTCACTGGAAGTTTTATCAGAGAAATTTAGGAGCAGTAAAAGAAAATGCTGGTTTGCAGAGGGATTTTAAGAACCCTCCCCACTGTTCAGACGCTGCTTTGGTGACAAGGACGGAGCCCTGGATGTGTCCCAGTGTCTGAAACCACAAAGCAGAAGGGGGATTGGGAGCAGCACTGCCAGAGGGTGGAAAAGAGGGATTTCTCCATCAGTACCTCAGCATTTCCTAATTGAAGGCTCCTTGCCCATTAAACTCCTTTAACACCACCTGTCTGAAGAATAACATTGATTGGAAGGATGTTGCTTTTAAGGTGTCGTTATTTTCCAAGGATCCTATTTCAGCAGTCGCCCTCCAGGCACCTCAGAGCTGCGGGAATGTCAAGGTTGGGAAAGACCTCTGGGGTCACCGAGCCCAACCATGACACTGCCCCGCGTCCCCAAGTGTCAGAGCCCCATCTTGANATGCTCCAGCCCCTCCAGGGCTCCCTGGCCCAGGATTTGAGATGCCAGCCCAGGGGACGGGCCCTGCCCTGGGCCTGCTGGCACCCGAGAAATGATGGAGAGTCTCCTTAGCGCTCCTCTTGTGGCTGATCCATTTATGGAAACATTTTTTATTGCCTTTCATGGCTGCAGCCTGAGAAGTTCTGGCCGAGCTTTGGCCCTTTTGCTTCCCCACACTCCAGGGAGCTGCATCTCCCAGATGTTTTCTCTCTGGATCTCCTGGATGTTTTCTCTTCAGATCTCCTGGAGTGTTTTTTCTCCCTGTATCTCCTGGAGGGTTATCTCTCTGGATCTTCTGGATGTTTTCTCCCTGGATCTCCTGCAGGTTTTTTTCCCTGGATCTCCAGAATGTTTTTCTCTCTGGATCTCCTGGAGTTTTCTCTCTGCGGGGTTTCATTCCCAGCAGACTCCTGGTAGGCTGAAGTTCCTCACGAGAACCAGGGGTTACAATGGGGAGACTTTTCTCAACCACTTGTGGGATGTCTCATCTGCCTCTCCCTCCTGGCTGGGGGTCCAGGACAGATTCCCTCTGATCCTCTTTGCACACCGATGTCTGAACAATGATTTTCCAGCTCACCAAAGCCTGGATCTGCAGAGACTTGGGACATTTTACAGAATTCCAATGAAATTATTTGCTAAACATATTTGGGAGCGGATTCGGAGCAACGCTGCTGTCCTAGCAGCAGCAGGATTGCATTTTCGGAAAGCCTCTGAGCCAGAGCCCAGCTAAGGCTGTGACCTTCCCGTCGTGTTTAAACAGCCCAAACATCATTAATGCTGCACGGCCGATGTTCGCCTGTGCTCCATAACGGGCTTTGCTGGGATCGGGGATTCAGCCCGTGTCCCACGCCAGCCACAAATTCCGCGGAAACAGAACATTTCCTTTTGTAAAGAGCGATGGAAACGGCCACAGCGGTGGCTTGGGCTCCCTAAATCCCATCGGCGATTTGCTGACCCAACAGGAACCACTGGAGCGGTGCCTCCGAGGAATTGCAGCCCGGGCCGGGTATGTGAGGCCTTCAGGAGCTTTCACCACCCACACGGGCTCTGTTGAGTGCTCAGCAAATGAACAAATGATTGTGTGTGCAACTAAAACCGCTTCACACGCGCTAAAGAGGGCAAATCCTGGGAAAAGTGAGAAATTCCTGCCATCGAGGCACGGCAGAGTTCATTATCAACTTCCCCCCAGCACTCCCCGCTTCAGTCATTTTTCTTCAAGGTTCTAATTAAGAGCAAATTACCGGCCGCAATCCAGCCTGTTTAGGCTCGGAGAAATGGCCTTAAACTCGCTCGGCAGACTGAGAGCCCTCATCCTCATTAGAGCCGCTCCTGCCAGGTGATTTGGGATTAAATAAACAAAAACCTCCTCAGGTTAGTGTTGATTATCAAGTGCGCAGCTCTCCTGTCACCTCAGAAAAATAACAAAGCCGGGATTTATTTTTTATTTATGGTCTTTTGGCACGGATGTAATTAGAAAAGTCTCCGGAGAGGTTTCCCAGGGAAATCTATTTAGAAGCGAGTTTTAATTATCTGAAGTATTAATCATCTTTCGCCTCTGTTCTAAATTAATTTAGATGCATTACGAGGTCTGCAGCAGAACTGGAATCTCGCTGATAATATTCCCAAATAAACCACGGAGCAAGGATTGTGCTTGGCAGGAGCCACGGTCGTTCTCTCCAACCAAAGTTTCCCTGAGATTCGGGACTAACACGAAACTTAAAAAAACCTCATCCAGCTCCAAGTATTTCTTCCACGGTTCTGTGATTCCATAAGATTCCATCTGCTCGGTGGAAATGCTGTTTATTTGTGACCCGGGTGACAGCTACAAACACGTCCCCAATATTGGTGGGGCTCGCCCTGGAAATGGGGCCTTGGATGAGGCACACGGGCACTCCAGCAGGAGGAGAATTGGGATGGAATAAAGCCGGGAAAAATGGGGAGAAGGGAAATGCCACAGCTGCTGGGGGTTTAATGTGTGTTTCTGTGAGCTGCTCCAGAGGAAACCAGGAATTGTTACTTCCCCTCTCCAGGCTGGAGCAGCCCTGCTAGGAATGAGAAGATTGGGATTGTCCAGCCTGGAGAGGAGAAGCTCCAGGGAAACCTCGGAGCTCCTGCCAGGGCCTGAAGGGGCTCCAGGAGAGCTGGATGGGGACTGGGGACAAGGGCTGGAGGGGCAGGAGCCAGGGAATGGCTTCCCAGTGCCAGAGGGCAGCGATGGATGGGATATTGGGCAGGAATTGTTCCCTGGCAGGGTGGGCAGGCCCTGGCCCAGGGTGCCCAGAGAAGCTGGGGCTGCCCCTGGATCCCTGGCAGTGCCCAAGGCCAGGCTGGACATTGGGGCTGGGAGCAGCCTGGGACCGTGGGAGGTGTCCCTGCCGTGACAACCCCTCCCAGGGGCAGGGACATCTCCCCAGGTCTCTCTCTGTCACTTTGAGCCCATTCCTGTTCCCGCTGCAGCCAGCTGGGAACCCCTCCGGGAGCACAAACCCGCCCAAGGCTGTTGGGGTGTCCCGGCTCACCCGGAATTCCGGGGGTGGTTTGGAGCTTCCCTTCCTTGGTGCTCCTGGTCAGCCCAAACTTACCCACGCCAAGGGAGTAAAAATCCCCAAAAATCAGCAAAATCCTGCACTCCAGCTGGGCACCACCTCTGGAAAGGAACCTCACGCTGCTGTGCGAGGGAGAGCTCGCAATTCACGGAATTCTTCCCACGGAAAAAGCGCTCGGCTGCCTCAACAATTCCACTCGCGACGGAAGGAAACCATTTCTTAATTGATCAACATCAAAGATTTTTGCTTAAAATCAACGATTTTTATTCTTACAAGGTTTACCATTATTTAGGAAGATTTGAAGCTGTTCCGCTTTTCCTTGGCTCTGTTTTATCCCCATCATTCCCTCTGGCCTGGTTTGGTTGTTTTTTGTTTGATATTCCCTGCTTATACCTGGAATTAGGTAGAAATTCCTCTGGGAGAGGCAGGGTGAGCAACTTTAGGATGCACCAAGTAATCTGAAAAATTATTTCTATAAATATTATTTCTATAAAGTGTTACTGCTTTAAAAACGTAAAAAAATCCACCATGGTTTGTTCCAAAATGTTGATTTCTCAGACTTCGTGCAAACAAAATTTTCAGGCAAAATTGCCCAGATCTCAGAAGGGAAGTTTATAACACACGCAAAAGGAGGTGCTAAAACGTGATTTACATCCTCAGTCGCTGCAAATAAAAAGAGAATGAAAGCAGAGAAGAAAGGGGCAAGCGGTCAGAATTTAAAAGTGACGTTTGAGCAAAAGAGCCCTGCAAATCCTGGGTTTCGTGGTTTAATTGGAATTTCACCAAGGACCTCCAGAACAACTCCCAGAGGTCTCTGATGCCTCCAGGCCAAGAGTTTTTGTCCACTTGGAAAGCCACAGGTCAAAATAAAAACCAAACATCTCCGAGGAAGTGTTTGGCTCTGGCACAGATTATTTCAGTTTTCACCGAGCAGAAAAAATCAGAAAAAACCCAAAAAATGGGGTTTTTGCAGCAAAACCCCTCCTCTTCCCAACAGTTGTGTTCTGCTGAGGGTTTTAGGCAGCAGTTAAATAAGAAAATCACACATTTCACCCTCGGATTTGTTCCTACGGATACACATTCCCGCGTGGAAGGTGCACTGGGAATAACTCACCGTGGGCAGGTTTGATGGGAGGGGATTTTGAAATAGAACCAAGAGGAGCTTTCACCTCCATCTCCAATAAACGAAATTCTGTTGGATTTATTTAAGAATAAAATCTTCTTCCTATTGCTGCTGAGTGTTTCTGAAAGCACCTCCACACCCCTACGCTATAAATCCCTAACTAATTCAGGAAACACACACGGAAAACCATGTCCCAGGTGTCTTCCACCCTCTCATAAATTCACCTAAATTAATATTTGTTTGTTGAATGGGGAGCCCACCTCCACTGCCACCATTCCCACTTCTTCCTTCCCCCAGATCCCTCCTCTGCTCCTGGAAAAATTCAAATTTTCCTTCTCTGCAGAGAAATCCCACCCAGGCGCTGGGCCTTTCCAGCAGGATCCTCCCGGCGTCCGTATTAATTCGGAACGTTGGGATTTGCAGGGAACAACGGATGTCTCTGAGGAGCTGATTAGGTCGGGAAAGCTTTTATTGCAGATGATGGGAAAACCTGGCTGGGCTTTTCTTCTGCGTGTGGGAATTACATCCTTTCCTTGCAAAATAATAACGGGAAAAATGCAGCTTGGAGCCTCACAAACAGGCGTATTTCAAAGCTACAATGCTTTTTTTTTTAAATAGAGACAGATTTTTTCCCCTGATTAAATAAATGGATTAGCGCCCCGCAAATAAGATTCCAGCAGGTTCAAAACCCCAACCACGCAAGGAAAATACTGGAGATAATTAAGAATATTCCATCCCTTAAGGCAAGTTTAGAGCAAGGTCCCCTTGCCGAGCAGAGAAAAGGTTGGGTGCTTTTAAACCCAATTTCCAGTGAATTCCTATCAAATGCTTTGTGACACCAATTAATGCCACAGCCACCTTCAAATAAATTGGAATTTTCCAGCAGCACAGGCTGGCTCAGGCAGCAGAAGAAACAAAGCCATTTGTGCCCAGTGGTTTTACTTTTAAAATAAAAAGAGATGAGGGACAAAACGAGCGGCCATTATTTTAAAATAATAACAAAAGACCCATTCAACAACTCCTTTAAAAGCTTTCCTCCCTAGCTGGCTGACTTTTATGGCCTTTGCATTTATTAAAGGCTTCAGGGTCACTTCACTTTGAAATCTTCATCAAAATCAACAAGCGCTCGCGTGAGAGTGACAAAAGCGTCACAAAACGTTCCGCGGGGCTTGGGGTTGTTACGTGAAAATTGAAATAACTTTGCACTGGAGACGCCGATTGCACAGGACTGAGGATTATAAATGTGATCAACCAGAACGGTTTTGTTTCCCCTCAGCGATACCTTGGTCTTCAAACTTTAGACCCAGCGATTAGAAAATGGGGCTTTTATCAGAATGGGCAGAGAGAGCCCAAAATATCCCATGGCAAGGCAACAACCTTCATTTAATGTGAAATAAAAGCTGCCCAAGCCCCAAAAACACCATTCTAGCTGCACCTGGCTCGTGCCCAAGCACCTCACCAGCTTGCACATTCCCCCTGAGGATTAAATTAAACTTAATTAAAAATGAACCCGGCTGGCAGAGGATCAGCTGGGCACCGAGGTTCCTCAGGCTGGGATGACAGAACTGACATCAAACTCCACAGCAGGGAAGGAGCCAGAGGTGCGTGCCCAGATCTTCTTGGATCTCTGGGATGATTTCTTTCTCAATCTCCTGGATGTTTTCTCTCTGGATCTCCTCAATGTTTTCTCCCTGGATCTCCTGGATTTTTTTCTCTGGTTCTCCGGGATGTCCTCTCTCTGCAGCTCCTGGATTTTTTTCTCCCTGGATCTCCTGGATTTTTTCTCTCTGTATCTCCTGGATGTTTTCTCCCTGGATCTCCTGGATTTTTTTCTCTGGATCTCCTGGAGTGGTTTTTCTCCCTGGATCTCCTGGATGTTTTGTCTTTGCATCTCTGGGATCTTTTCTCTCTGGATCTCCTGGATATTTCTCTCTGGATCTTCTGGATATTTTCTCCTTGGATCTCCTGGATGTTTTCTCCCTGGATCTCCTGGATGTTTTCTCCCTGGATCTCCTGGATGTTTTCTCTCTGGCTTTCCTGGATATTTTCTCCCTGGANGTTTTCTCTCTGTCAGCCCAGGGCTTCGCCAGGGAGCAGCAGCAGCACAAACCAGGCACAGAAATCAACTTTGTCCCCAAACCCAGAGCCCTGGGGTCAATCCTTGCCCCGGGAACGTGAGCCCTGCGGTGCCACACGGGTCTGGGACAGCTCGGGCAGGGTGACTGTGACACCAAACGGGGACAACCTCCCAAAATTGGGGTTTCTTTCCCATTGAGCTGCCCCAAAGGCAGGCAAGGCTCCCCCTCCTGCCCGTTCCCAACAGGCAGGAGCTGCATCCCTGCTTTTCCAGCTCCAGGAAATGCAGCCTCTGAACAGCAAGGGCCGGGCTGACAGGAAACCAGTGCAGGAGTTCCTCTTCTGCTGATGCCAGATGAGTTTTGCCTTTTTAAAATACATTCTCTGCATTCTTTACGCATATATTTTCAGCCTATTATTGTATTTTCATTTTCCCAGTGCTTTTCCCTGCCCTGAGAGGCAGAAAGACAAAACACATTCCAAGGTTCCTCTCTGGTCTTGGTTCTCCCCAGGAACCGAGGTCGAGAGCAGCTCTTGGAGACACATTTTTCTCGAGGCACACTTTTCTCAAGACACATTTTTCTAAACAAAATTTGGTCCCTAAAAAGAGGGGACGGGATTCCCAGAGGGTTGAACCAGGGAAAACGACCCCACCTCTTATCTCTCTAATTAGTGATTTTTGTCAATTGTGCTAATTTGCTAAATTTATAAAGCTGTGTTCACGCCGTGGGGAGAATTAAATTTAATTTAATTTTTGTGGATATTTTCCATTTCTGGAGGCCTCCAATAAAGAGCAGCCTTTATATTTTCCTCTATAGAAACCTATATATTTATTTCACTTTTTCCTTTAACAACCCCAAGCCCTGCTGAGCATTTTGTGACACTTCTGCCACTCTCACACGAACACTTGTTGATTTTGAGGAAGATTTAAAAATGAAGTTACCCTGAGGCCTTTAATAAATGCAGAGGCCATAAAAATCAGCCAGCATCTATATTTCCTATTTTAACCAAATAAAGACCAGCATTTATATGTCCTCCTATATCAATTTTATCTCCAAAGTGTGTTTTGTTCCATTCCCAGGTGTTTTAGGGCATCACTGAGAAGCTCCTCAGAGTTTGGGGCTGAACAGCAAACTTGGGAGGGCTCAGATTTGCTCTCTCCTGGGTTTGGAGTACAAATGGAATATTTTTCCTCACCGGGGGATCCTGATCCTCGGCTGAGACCGTGGTGATGACGGTGCCCTTGACGGCGTCGGGAGCCACCATTCCCCTGTAGAGCTTCTGGCTGAACACCGGCGAGTAATCGTTCATGTCCTGCAAAAAACAGAATTCAGGCCTTAGTCCTGCAGCTCCAGCAGAACTCCCCACGTGTCCACAAAGGTTTTTGTTTTCCTGAGGGATTCTCAGTCCTGCAGCTCCAGCAGAATTCCCCATGTGCCCACAAAGGTTTTTGTTTTCCTGAGGGATTCTCAGTCCTGCAGCTCCAGCAGAATTCCCCATGTGCCCACAAAGGTTTTTGTTTTCCTGAGGGATTCTCAGTCCTGGAGCTCCGGCAGAAATCCCAACGTGTCCACAAAGAGTTTTGTTTTCCTGAGGGATTCCCATTCCCAGACTCTCCCGATTCCATCACCCCTGCACTAAATGAGGGGGAAGGTGCTGGAGGTTCACAGAAAAATGGATGTGGGATGGCTCAGCTGATGGGAATTCTGCAGGAAAACAGCCCCACAGGAGAACAGAGCTGAGAATTCCACACCTCCACCTCCTTCCTCCTTTCCCAAAAGGAACGAGCTGCTCTGGCCTGACAGCGTTTGTTACCTTTAATATCCAATAAATAAAGGGGAAATAAAATGTCTTTTGTAGGATAAAAGAGCATTTTCACGAATTCTCGTGCCTGAGAAAGGCGAGGATACAGAAATATATGTATATACACCTAAATGTATCTCCAATATTGCGCAGGATCAGCCAGAATTGCTTCTGGTTTTGTCAAGATTAAAAAGAAACTCCGGTTTTTCCCTCTTCATTTTTTCCTCTCATAAAACGAGATTTCTTCCAAACCGCTTTTATCCAATTAAAGTTTATTTTTCTCTAGGAAGTGTTTAAGTTTGTGGTGAGACTCGAGTCAGATGAGTCTGTTAATGAAGTCATTTAGTGCTGTGTGTAATTAACTGGGAGATGTCACTCGGTGCAGTGGGAGGTGTCCACGTCCCTCCCAGCCCAAGCCACTCCAGGATTCTCTAACAGGGAATCTGCAGGCAGAGATTGGAATCCCAGGAGTGTTTTTCCCAGAGCAGTGAAGGAGGAGGAAGAGGGGATTTAACACCCAGGTGTGGAATATTTCTATTTTTAACTCAGTGGGGCACAAGCAGGAAAGGTCCCTCGGTGTCCCCATAGACCAAACCCCGGAGTGTCCCAGTGCCCGCGGACATTCCCAAGGGTGTTTTATGCTGGGAATGCTGCACTGCACGGATTTCCCCTGCTCTGGCTGTGTCTGGCCTGTCTGGGAGCACCTGGGTTGGTGAGGGGTTTAATGAGTTTAAATCACTAATTGATTTCCTCGTTAACACCTCCCCTCCCCTCCTGCTTTGCTCCTCCTCGCTGCCATTCCCAGGTCACTTCCCAGGGGTTTGCTCAGCATTTCCATCCTCTTCACACACAGGGCAGAGTTTGTTCCCTGCCAAGCTTTTTTCTAAGTAACAAACCCTGGGAATGAGCTGTGTCCCGCTCGGAGAATCGGGAAAGTGCTTGGGAAGCGGGACCACGCACACGCCCAGGGTGACAGCGGAGCTACCGAGCTGCCATCAAAAAATCCATTCCTGCATATTAATTTCCTTTTGAGGGTGCAAATGTGGATTCTCCAAACCCTGAAATAAAACCATCTCTCCCCAATGTGGATTCTCCAAACCCTAAAATGAAACACCAAATGTGGATTCTCCAAACCCCAAAATGAAACCGTCTCTCCCAAATGTGGATTCTCCAAACCCTAAAATGAAACCATCTGTCCCAAATGTGGATTCTCCAAAC
>VYZT01006934.1:0-27189 GCA_013400735.1 Pomatostomus ruficeps | reverse complement strand
CCAGAAGGCATGAGACTGAATGCTTGTCGAGGTGGTACACCTGGCGCAGGTGTTACCGTGGTTTCAAGGTGTTTGCCATCTGAACCAGCCAGCCCACATTTACATGACCTAGGCCAGACATTGGTAATGATGACTTCATTTGTTTCCTCATCAAAATTTTTGCCTCTAGTCCTGTGGTCTTGAAATGAGCCCCGCCACTCATCAAGATTTGTTATACTGTTTAAAAAGGAGCAAGCCACAGATAAGATGCAATTTAGGAAGAAATTTTTAATAACCTCTCAGCTGTTAATTGCTGCTTCCCAAAAGAGACCAGAGACAAGAGTGTATGTGTATGAATGTTCCTCCTCCCCTCCATTCCCGGGAAAAAGCTGACACACGTCCCAGCTGGTTGGTTGCCATTGCCAAGAACATCAAAGAGGAAATGCACTTGCACAAACAGCTTAGATGACACCAGACAGCTGGGGTTTGGCTCTTCCTTTTCCTTCCATTTCTGGTAGCCGTGCTTACCACCTCCAAGGAACAGAACTCAGAAGGAGAGCCACAGTTGAGTTCTGTTTCATTCAGTCTCTTAGCATCCAACCACATCCCTGATGTTCCCAGAAGGCAGCTAGGGTTAGACAGGTATCTTCCACCTACTGCTTGTCCCTGACAAAAAGCCTGTTGACTTGGCAAACTAAAATAAGGCTTAAGACATGATGCAAATATGTCTCTGATTGTATAAAGCATGCATGTGACTGGAGCAGAAATATTTTTTTAAAGTTACTGTGCAGTAGAGAACTTTTGTTTAGATTTATATTGTAATTTGTTGCATTTAGAAATTTAAGCCTCCCAACAAGAAATCCATTCTTCCCTTCCAACCATGTTCCTCATGATAAAGATGAGGGACCTGTCCTCTTTTAAAATAAATGTGTATTCCTATAACTGCTACCATTTCTCCTTCTTCTGTAAGACCTTGCTTTCACCAAATGGCCAGTTCACAGTACCTGAAAGTTTCTCTCCCACAGTTCTAGCCCATATTTAGTCTTTTTCATCTAGTTGAGCCTATTCTTATCAATGTCTTTGATGACATCTCCATAGCCAAAATTCATTCCAGTTTTGACTTGTCAGGCCTTCTTCAGTAGCTCTATGAGTTACTTTCAACAACAGAATTACAGAAGTCTATGTCATAAAGACATCACACATGCAGAACAAGCAGCTTTTGACCACAATTCTGTTTTCAGACAATGGGAAATGCTCAGCATATCCAAGGGGACTCTTAATCCTCCCCATAAGCACTTTTCCATATATCCTCCATGGACCACTTTGATCACTCCAGACAACAGCCAGGACAGATCTCCAGTTTCACATTTTTGTGGGTCTGCCTGTATAAATAATGCCTAAATATTCCACATTCTTTTTCGACTGTGCACCATGAAGAAGCAATCTCTAATTCACCCTCTCAGGTAAAACGATTGCTCTCATTGGTCTTGACTGCTAGGATTCGACTTCCACAAATTTGGCTGCTACTCTTTTTAACATCTTAAACAAAAAACTTGTCTTCTTTCATCAAGGGAGCTTAAGAAGTGGCTACAAATGTTATGCTGGTATATCTGTGCTTAAATTAGATCATCTTCAGCATCTTCCATCTCACTACCAATTTGCCCTTCTCTACTGTGTCAAAAAGGAGCTATTTTTTCTCATATTCATAAAGACACCATTGCCATCTCTGATTGAGTACAAGGCTGACTATTCTGTTGTTACCTCCCATCACTTAAATCTTTAAAGTATCTTTATCCTTTTCTGGATTAGAATAGCAGCAACACTTTAAACTGTGACAGTCATTTCTAGAGTGCTCATCTGAAATGCAGGCAGATGTCCCAGAGAACATATTTGCAAAATGATTAGCTCTGGAAGATTTGAGCTGCAAAAATGTCTGGTATATGATTTGGAACTCTCTACATTACAGAGACAGCCAAAACTCTGGGATCAAACAATGTCATATAGAGACAGAAGAAAAAAAAAAGGGGGTTAGTTTAGTTCTAAAACTTAAAAACATCAATAAACAAAGGAAAACAATTCAAAGTTACCAACATAACAAACATTTTCAGAAGCAGCAGCTGGTAGTACAGTTGATAAACCAAAAAAATGAAGAAAGGAGAGATTCGTGAAAACTCATGAACAGAGACAAAGAGTAAGAGGTAACTGAGATGGGGAAAGCAGTAAGGTGCTAAAATACAAAAGGACATTGATAATATGGGCCAAAACACTGTGAAACACTGCAAAGGAGAAGCCAGACTCAGAAACACCAGCTAGAAGACTGTCAAGTGGGAAATCAGTTCTTCAGGAAAATATGACATGTTTATAAAAAAAACCAGGAGTAGCAAGCAGACTGACAATCAGAGCGCAGAGGAATCATAGGAAAAGTTTTGAAAGAGCATGAGGAACCAAATATTGATGATTTGAAGGAGTTAGGGAGGAAGAAAATTGGAGAAGTAATTGACAGGTTTAGAAGTGCACCATCCATTAATGAATGCTTCTAAAATTTTGCAAATTAGTCTTTTTTCCTTCCTTTTCAGATCCCACCATTGCTCTGCAGATAGAAAATAAGTATCTTGGAGCCAAGCAGTTATGATTCCTGTGTTGCTGTGTGCCAGAGAGTCCAACGTTCTCACAAGGAACCTTGACCCATCATAGACAAAGGTTCTTGCCTGACAAGAATAGTGTTTCATAAAGACAAGAGATGTCACTAACTCGGACTGTCAAATTGTCTGAAAAGTGAAGCAGACCTTTTCTTTTACAATTTCTTTGCAGACTGAGATTCTAAGAACTTTCCTACTAGATTGCTTGATTATTAATAGGCAGTAACCTAAACTTTGCATGCATGCTAAGTATTTTTACATTACACTGAGTTTCAGTAAGTTTCTATAAAATACTCTGTTCTGCTGAACAATAATAGTTCTACGTTCTATGCTCCAAAACTGTCCTAATTTTCTTAAACATAACAGCAACTGCAATTGCATTTTCCTGATAAACTGATCTGTAACAAAAAGAAATCTGTATTAGGAAGTAAACCATATAAACACATCAAGAATATGGCACTTGTTATAATATATTTAATTCACAATATATAACACAGCTTTTTTTTAAGAAACAGTGTCTTTAAATAATATCCTTTATTACAGCATAAAATATTCTTTGCAGATTTTCATTAAAAAATAAGGAAGAATAATAGCTGACAATTCACCATTTAAAAAAATACATGGGGAAGGTGAGAATTATATTGTCATTAATACATGTAGCAAAACTACCCATTTCACGGAATCACGGAATCACAGAGGTTGGAAAAGGCATCCAAGGCCATCAAGTCCAGCTTTTGGTAACAATCAAGACCGTTGGCTAAAATCCAGTTTTGAAACCCAAAGATATTTAGCCACTTGTCACTTCAATGCTTTAAAAAAAGAAAAAAACAAGAAAAAAGAGAGCAAGAAATTTGTCTACAACTGATATCCTTTTTTCCAGGAATCCCATGGGAGCAAGACAGTGCATTGTTTCTTAGAACATGGCTTTTAAAATTCACTGTGAGTGCTGTATATTATGATTGGCTCAGGCATGTGAGCCAGCATACAATGAATACAGTTGTAATTTTTGCAGTCACAGAGCAATGAATGTTCCATGTTATTTTGCTTGTTGCCTATATGTAGAGAGCAATTTGTGTGGAGAACATTACTGTATCTGTCATGTTCCATCTAAAAGCACTGATGCAGAACTGCTTGGAGACAGCAGCACTGTAGTATTGATGCTCATGGCAGAAGAGATTTAGATACCATGAAAAGCTAATGGTGTTAACTAAAGAATTCTTCAATTCACTTCATCAGAAAGGGAGCATTTAAAGGAGGATTAGTTTTAGAATAAATGACAAAAATTCAACACATTGAAATTGTGCAAAGTGCATATTGTAGCAATTATGGAGAGTTTTTGATACAGTACTGACGAGCCAAATTATGGCTGTGCTGTATATTACTCTACAGTGCAGACAACTGCCTTTACATGGGATGACTTCTTATTTTAAGGGCTGCTATAAAATTATCTTTGTGCTTTAAACAAACATACTGCAACTGTGTACAGAAATAAGCACCTGGAAAAACTCCCAGTTCCTTTTTTTAGCCTATTCACTCCTTACTCATCAGAAAAGATTTATCTTCTCAATTCCTCCTCTCAGGCGGGCAAAAGGGGTAAAACGGAATTAATTTTGCTGCCTCTTGTTTGGGTTGGAGAGAAGTGATTGCAATAAGGAGTGACAATTCTGCTATGGTGAAGTCTATATGGGATCTGGGCAGGAAGTTATGTTAACCCTGTGCTGGAAGAGATGCTCTGAAGGGGTCTGCTATCAAAAGTGTTTTGAAAGATAAGAAAGAAAAGACGGAAGGAATTTTCTACTCTGTCCTGCACTGACAAGGAGCCTGATCCTGGACAGTGGGGGGCAGTTAGGAGTGAAGTGCCAGGTTCAAAGCATACACAGGACTGTCCTGTTGTGTCGCAGTGGCCTGGATTCTCTCATCACATCAGTTCCAGGAAGGAAAGGAGTTTCGACTCTGTGATGAGTAGGACTGTCATCAATTCACAAATAAGTACTGCCTAAGAACACAGGGTTAATTAAGGACTTGGAACTGAAATATCCTGTCTCTTAACAAAGCTATCTTAAGGTGGTATTCCTGCTCTGCTTTTCTTTTAAATGATAATAAAATTTGAAATGCATTTATTATGACACAGATGTGTATGTATGTAGACATGAACATACATATAAAGTTAGCTAAACTCCAGAATATCAGAATGAACAGAATAAGAAAATAAAGAGCAGTAACTCTTACCGTGAGAGTATTCTCTATCAGTCCTACATTTGAAATACTGAGGAGGATATTTTCTCCCAGCTATATCAACTATTTCCCATTAAAGCAAAGCTATTCTCTTTCAAATATCATCATGGGGTTATATGTGTCTCCTACTCACTTACAGCTCAAATTTGCTCAGTTTACAAGTGAAAAAAATGTCTGCTTCTGTGATTTGGCAGCAGCAAATCTCAACTTGGGACTCCAAAACCAATCTATTTTTTCTTTCTTTTTTTTTTCTTCAGTTGTAATTGCGTTCCTTCAAATTCTTCCCTTGCTTTTGTGACATTCATCCTAAAGACAGTCAACAACGATTCAGATGCTGTACTAGGACCAGGATTTTTATTTATACAGTATAATCCTCAGGTTATTATTCCATATACTCCATGGTGAATAACAATATACTCACACAAATAAATTAGATCTGGTTTAGAATGTTCCTATTGTAGTAATTGCTGTCCTGCACATGAGAATAGCTGCCTACTTCTTCCTTCCAGTTTATCTTCTACAGCTCCTACATTTATTCCATTTATTCCAGTAAGACTCCTAAAAGTTATCTGTCTCCAAAATTTTCTTTTACTCTTGTTCTAATTATATGATAAAATTACAACATCTTTGGAGAGATATTGCATTCATTTTCTATGGCTAAATAAACCCAACACAAAGGAACTGTGATCTTTGTTTGAAGCATGTAAACAACAAGGCAACACAAATGTAAGTATATCTAGAGGATTTTATGTTTTTGCCAAAACAGAAGATGGAGAAAAAGTAATGTGCAAATGTGCTGTGCTGCAGTTGCTTCAAGTAATTAGATGATTCTGTGAACGGTGCCTTTGAATAAAAACAAACAGGAATTTTTCATATCGTCTGTCTGATTTTTGTGACAAATTATCTCCTTGCAAACATTTTTGAGTATTTATTTGGGATGCTCTATGTTGATTAATATTTTTCGTTCCATTTGTGTAGAAATATCAGTTAATATTTCATACTTTCTTCTGCTTCTTTACTTCTTTGAACTTATTTTTAGATATTTGCCTATTCTCTTATGTGTCTTATCAAATAATTGCATTCAGAAATCAAACCTTGTGAACTTCAGCAGAAAACTATGTTCAACCCAATTATACTTTCTGTAAAAATACTCCTTTCTGAACAGGTTTTTTGCAGGTAATTTTAACCACAAAACACAACCAATGATTGCAGTCTGCTACTGCCAACTACAATGACATGAAAAAATTTCAAGAAGAGTCAGTATTAAATCAATTTAAGAAAGGCACTCAGGAGGGTGTAAAAGGCACCCACCAGGGGCTGACTAGCACTTTAGGTACTACAGTTGAGTAGGGAGCATTTAATTCTATTTTCTTTTGACCTATAAAGACTTCTATGTGAGGAAAAAAAAATTCAACAGATACAATCTTTATACATTAATTTTCTGGTGCACCAAGTCTTTCCAGGGGACATCAGGGCAAATGATTCAAGTTAATGGAGGGCATACTGTGGTGATTTGTATCATCTGACACACACGGAGGACAAGTAGCCCTGGGATAACATTTCCTAGAACCTACTCTAGTTAGGCAAAAATATTCAATTTAGCTCCTTTAAAATCCATCACAAAGATGCACAGCATAGATAAATAAATAGCCAGGCTAACAGACAAGCTGGCATAGAAACATCTGTACAGAAAACCATTCCATTTAACAGTAATTTGTCAAGATAATTGTGTCAAATGTGGTATAACCACAGATGAAGTCAATATTAAAAAGACTTCAATCTTTGTTATCAGAGTATTAGCAGGCCATAGGCATAGGCAAGGCTATAGGCACTTATTACTTTTATTTCTGAGATGGAAGAGAACATTTCTGTTTTGTCATGTCGTATTTTAGCATTCTCCTTGAAATTAATGGTAAAACTATCAAATGCAGTGCCCAGAATTCTTTAAAAGAAAAACTGCACGATTTAGACTAACATAAAGGAAACATTGAAAAAACAAAAAATCCATCAAGTAAAAAGCACATCCAAGCAAAGGAAACTTTCCAGGTTTGTTTATTAGCCTCTGAAAGCAGATTTAGGAAACATCAAGGGTATGCCTGGAACTTCCAGCTAGGAAAACCCCGGGAAGGATGGTTGATAGGTACAGCAGCAATGCTGGGCAATAAGAAGTGGCAACAGCTCACAGCAATCCTTGCCAGGGAGAATCCCTGCACCCAGCTACAAACAGACCCCTTGTCATCATTTTCCAGAAGCCAAACTGAGCACACCTCCCTTAAACCTGAGTCTAGCCTCCATGACTTGTCCCCTGCACTGAAAAATTTTAATATATCAATGATTTGATTTGATAGCAAGATGCAAACATTTCAGTGCTTTGCCTTAAATGGGACCAGAAACAAAGAAACCTGTGAAACTTTTTAAATATTTCCTTGCACTTAACCTGATTTTTCAGTGTATAATTAAAATTTTACAGCTATAAGTTTCATAATAAACATTTCTCACAGCCTGTGCTGGAATGTAAATCATATCTAATAATTAAGTCTGAATTTTGCAGTAAAAAACTCTTCATACTTCCAAAACTGAATTACTCAAAAAGCTAATATCAGGTCATTACCAGTACGTTTTTAAGCAAATCATTAACTTCTATAGTGCATGTGCTGATGCTCAAACTTTGTGATTGCTGTGTGCATTTATTAGACTTTAAATTTAATTCCTTATAGAATAAAAATTATGGGGAGGTTTTTGTAAATTTGTAGGAGCTACGACTGTTTCTGTGATGGCTGGATGATTCTAAAAAATTTGGGTTTTTCCTTCTATTCCACAATTTCATTTTCATTTTAGGAAGTGATAGTAGAAGGGGAGCAGTTAGGAGAACGGAGGGATGTAGAACAATAAGGAAGATATTAAAAAATTGTTTTACTGGGCAAAAATAAGTTGGTCAGACAATATTTTCCCATACCGACTACTGGAAATTGTGCTAACAAGAGCTGCTGTGTTTGCTTGGTACTGCAATGCCTTTTCCAGGAGTCATCAGGGTTGCAGAATTAAATTGGACAGAGTATAGGAATGCAATTTGTAGGAAAAAATCCTGCCAGGGGAAAGGATGTAAAGGGTGTCTTGCATTTCTCTAGTCAAATGATTATGAATAAGAAGTACATCCTCTCTAGAGAAGCTCCTGGTGCATGTATTTAATAGCTTCACTGAACTTTTTCTACATCTGCAGATAAATCATGCTGACATGTTTCTCATCTTTTTCTCTTACCTTTATCCAGATGTATCACCAGATATAGGTGAGTAATATATCTCTTAAAAAATATTTGTTCTGACAAACACAAAAGCTCTCACAAACATTCATGATAAAATAATGCTGATCAGTGCCAACTTTTCACTTCAAGGGACCTCTGCATTCTGTAGCAGGACATTCAAAGCATTACTTAGCCACCAAAAAAATAATGGAAGTGCCACTGAGGTAACTTGGAAAAAAGTAGTTAAACTTTACACTGACTTCAGCAGAGAAATTACCTGAACTTTTCTGTCACTGAAAGGTGACCACATGCTTAACCTGTGTTCTTCATCACGCACACACACATAAAGCATTATTCTCTCCTCAGCTGGGCAAGGCAGAAAAACCCCAAACTGTCAGAGTTACAGCAGAAACAAAGTGTAAGTGTTTGCGGAGCCATACCTGGATAGTGCAGGGCTGGCTGGGGAAGCCTTGCTCTCCCTCCAAGCCCCTGCCCTGCTGCAGCCTGACATCTGACAAGCCTGTCACTCAACACCTCTCCTCAAACAGCTCCCCAGCACACCCCTCCAAAGGCTGTCTTGAAACAAATGGAAACCCAAACTAACTCTGGGAGCAGACAAACCTGAAGGGCCCAGCTCAAGAGCACAAAGAAGGAACAATATGAATTGCCAGATTTTTTGAATAATAGTGAAATTGAAAGTGCCTTGGGTACATGCAAGCACAGCTGCAATAGCTAACTTATTAATGTCTTTTCATTGGCAGCCACATCTAAACAATCTGCCAAAGAAACTTTAACAGCTTCTCTTGTCATAAATGATTCAGCTGAAAGATATACAACCCTGTAAGCCAGGTGGTGAGATGTAAAAAAGGCTAGATCCTGCATAGGATATTTGGGGTTTTTTCTGGGTTTTTTTTTCAGGCTATACAGAGAAGTCCGTATCACTGGTTGATGTAAATAACTCCCAAGGGCCTTGAAGGCAAGTATATTAATATCAGGAAAGGTATTTTTTTCAGACCCACTTGCAGAATTTTTGTTAAGGAACTGCCCAGAGGATTAAAAGTATCAGAGAAATTTGGTGAATATGAATGAAATTAATATTTTAACTAGGTGTGTTATTAAACCCATTTGGAAAAGATACCTTCCAATGTCCAACAAGAACTTTGAAAATACTAAAAAATTGCATTACTAGAATTATAATCCCATCCTTCTTTCAGCATACAGGTCCACAAAAAGAAGTCAAAGATTCTTTTTGTCTTTTTCTCCCATTAATTTCACTAAAATGACAATGAGACAAAGTTATGATGAGATGACAGGACCACTGCAATTAAACTCATAGCCACTGACAGAAGCAAAACAGGAATAATTTGTACCTGACTGTAATTTTAGTTATTATCAGCCTTGCTGACTCTTAGATGCTATTGTTTAAAAATACTTTATGTTTTGCATGATATCCAAGCAAGACACCATTTTTCAATGCTCAGCAATGACTCTCTCAGGCCGTTCTTCTTCTGTTCATGCTCAGTACCAATGGTATCTCCCAAATTCATCCTGGCACTTCATATGACTCAAGCTACTGGCCAGTGCCTCTTCCTTGGTGGGTAAGTAATAACAAGGTCATGATTGAAGTAAAATAGCTGGGAATAAATTAATCTGGATTTGTTGTCTTGTATTTATTCTTCTCTAAATGAACACAACCGTCATTGTCAAAGGACTGAAAAATACAATTAGAAAAAAAAATAGTAAATAAGTCACTGACAAAGTGACTTACAAAAACAAGGTTCTATAAAATTGTGAGGTATGGGGAGAAGCAAGGGTCAATATGGCTACTTAAATTTGTCTTCCTATTCTTAGTATAATGC
This sequence comes from Pomatostomus ruficeps, assembly GCA_013400735.1. Taxonomy (NCBI): domain Eukaryota; kingdom Metazoa; phylum Chordata; class Aves; order Passeriformes; family Timaliidae; genus Pomatostomus; species Pomatostomus ruficeps. The sequence goes on along the minus strand of VYZT01006934.1, from coordinate 17,235 downwards.
AAAATAGACCAGAAATAAGGGCTTTAATCGTGATTTGGCAACATTTTACTGATACTCTTAGCATGTATATAGGGGATTACAATATCTATAAGTAAATGAAATAACAGGTTATTGCTTTATGATTGAACTAGAAGAAAAGCAACAGTATGGAATTTTTTTCTTCTGTTTTTCCCCTGCAATTGGTAAGAAGTCTATGCCCGTTAACCTTACTGTACTGGCTTTCCATGACCAGGTCTTGGTAGCGGGGAGCTACAGGGGTGCCTTCTGTGACAAGCTGCCAGAAGATTCCTCTCTGTCCAGCAGAGCTCATCCCAGCTGGCTGCAAGACAGACATACCACTGGCCAAAGCTGGTGGTGGTAACACCTCTGCGAGGAGATAGTTAAGAAGGAAATGAAAATAGTATTGCACAGATATAATTGTGGCACGGGAAGGGCAGAGTGAGAGCATGTGAGAGGAACAGCCCTGCAGACACAAAGGGCAGTGGAATAGGAGGGGCAGGAGCTCCTCCAGGCACCAGAGCTGAGATTCCCCTGCAGCCCGCGGTGCAGCCCATGGTGAGGCAGCTGTGCCCCTGCAGCCCATGGAGGACCGTGGAAAGGCAGAGATCCACCTGCAGCCTGTGGAGGAGACCCACACCAGAGCAGGTGGATGCAGCAGAAGATGCCCAAAAGAGGGCTGTGAGCCCGTGGGAAACCCGTGCTGGAGCAGGTTCCTGGCAGGGACCTGCAGACCCCTGGAGGAAGGAGCCCACACTGGAGCAGGTCCCCTGGTAGGACTTGTGACCCTGCGGGGGACACAAGCTGGAGCAGCCTGTCCTTGAAGAATTACACCCACTGTGAGAGTGGCTACTGTTGCAGCAGTTCAGGGAGAACTGTTGCCTGTGGGATGGACTCACATTTGAGAAATTCGTGGAGAAAAATGCATGGAGACCCCATGCTGGAGCAGGGGAAGGACCCCTGTCCCTGAGCAGCAGTAGAAAAAATGTGTGATGGACTGACCATTACCCCCCCCTTCCCTGCGTCACTGGGGGAGGAAGTAAATCTGGAGAGATGGGCGTGGGGAAGGTGTTTTTCAGAATTATTTTACTTCTCATTATCCAGCTTTGCTTTTGATAGTAATAAATTCATTTAATATCCACAATTTGAGTCTGTTTTGCCTCTGATGGTATTTGGTCAGTGATCTCTCCCCAGACCTTAACTCATGAACCTTGGTCATATTTTCTCCAGCCTGTCCAGCTGGGAAGTGATAGAGCAGCTTTGGTGGGTGTCTGGCATCCAGCCAGGGCCAGCCCACTAACCTTACTCGTGCTGAGTGACAACTATCCATATTTTGGACTCTCTGGGCCATGTTGCCAGACTGCTTTAGAGCCTGTCCATGCCCTTGAAAACAGCAGGGTGTGGGTCCTCTGTGGCTGCATCCAGCCTGCAGTGCGAAGATCTACAGTGTACCAAGTTCCAGAGGATTGTGAAGCACATGGGGACCTTTCCCTGTCCATATACTTTTTCCTTCAGAGGGGACCAAACCACTGTCCTCCCCCGTGTCCCTTCTGCAAGCACTGGCCTCATTCAGAAAGAGATGTGCAAGGGAGTATTGGAAAACACTAGAAGTTTCATATATTGTAGAAAGAATCAGAGCGGCCATTCATGTATTTTACCTTTTTCCTACAAATTCTTTTATATTTTCAAGCCTTTTCATCTTAAAGCAAATATACACATGACATTAAAGATGAGTTTGCTTTGGCTAAGTTTTTACCAAGGTCTTAAGATATTGCAGTAATAAAATGCGTGGTTTGTTTTCCAATGGTATATGCGGGGCAAGAGCACATTTTGTAATACATCACAGGCATCTTAAATCAACGTGACACATTTAAGTTAATTCAGTTCCTTCTATCAGCACAATATCACTAGCTCTAGGTTGCTCTTATTAGCCATTTCCCTATTTCCCGCTTTTGATCCCCAGGGAAAAATTAACAAACCAGTTTGTTTAAACTCTTCTTGAAATATTAGCTCTCCTGTTAACCCAAGTGACTCTGAAAATTCATTTGGAAAATAGAAAACATAGTGTACATCTGGATGACTACACACTATTGTAACACACACGTATTAGCTACTCCTTCTGTATTGCTTAAGGGACCAAGAATACATTTATCTTTTATGGAAAATTCTACCTAGCACTAGAAGTAGCAAAAAATAAATACACTGAACATCATGTAATTCCCAAGGCAAACATTAATCAGTTATGAGAAATATTATGATACAGGTATTTCAGCCTTCTTTTCCTTGTGGGACTCATAAGGTAAATAATCTAAGCCATTGGATTGATTGTAGAAAGCATTTAAACCTATGATGTCAGGATATTTATGATTTGTGCAGCCAGATATTAATTTGCCAATACTTTTAACTCATGTGATTAGCTTTTTGCTATCTACACAGAGGTCGAAATGATGGTACCTTTTAAAACTGAAACTATTGCAATGAGTAATGTAGAAATGGTATTCTAGTGACTGAGTGTTGCACCAGGACTGTAACTTATCCACAGCTCTACAGCACTATTTTCTTAGTTTATGCAGACATTTCAAGCATTTTTCTGCACAGAGAACATTCCAAAGAGAGCATCTATTGATACCATAAGCATCCAAATATAAATTACTTTTGTCCTAATTATGTACTGAAAATTTCAGTCAGGAAATTCCACTAATACCAACTAAAGCTTTTTTCCCTGATAACACTTTTACAGGTTTTGACTTGTATTTATTTTCCCATATACTTAAGTGATCTTTCCCAGGGGAAATGTTTTATTTGTCTATATTTAATAAAAAAAAAAAAATTTTGACATTTAGAAAGGTTTAGACTGAAATAGCTAAGCATATGCTATCAAGTCAAACTCTTTTCAGCTATCTTGGAAACTTTACACCCATAAAGATTAATCATATTCAAAATTTTCCAGTGTACCACAAGATGCACAAATCTAAATAGCAGGGATGTTTCAAATAGCATTCAATGAAAAGCAGCTGTCCTTAAATGAGCTATATGTAAATATAGCAAATTAATTTAATATTTTGATACTTGCTATATGGTGTAAAATATAGTAGGCATAATAAAAGTTAGGCACAACTGAAAAATACACACAGGGGAAAATTTCATTTTCAAACATGCAGCCTTTTTTCTACACGATATCCTCATATAATGAAAAGTTCTGAAACATTAAATGTTTAATTTGGTTTTGCTCCAAATCAGAAAAAAAAAAACCAACATTAAAATGTTTTGTAATGCAAAATAGACATCTCTAGCTTTTATCCACTCCACTCATTAACTTTTGTCAAATCAGTGCTATTCATTATGGGTGAGTTTCTTTGTGAAATAGAAAATAAAACTAAAAAGTCCATAACTCCAATCCTCAAGTTGTTCAATTGCTCAATTTTGTGAAGAACCAGTACTTTTTTTTTTCTTCTGGTTTTGTTCTTATCTTAGTTTTAGACATCTGGCTGGTTTCTGTTTCCCAGTGGGCATTTTCTTTAATGTATGGGATTTACAGCATAGGAAAGAGACTTCACCAAGTATCCAGGCACCAACATTAGGTGTGATTAACTCCTATTCAAACACAGCATCCTAACTCACAGTTAATTTAGAGGAAAAAAAAAATGTTTTATGTTCCTGGTCACCATTCCTTATTTCTACTCTCTTTCCCTGCACTTTCTGGACAACTATTTCAATACGTGAAAGAGGAGGTCATTTTGCTAATTATCCACTTCAACAGCTGACTCACTTGGAGTAACCTGCCTGGGTACATCTTCCTTTCTAAAACACTTTTCACCTTTCACTTCCCCAGTTTTGATCCAGCTTGCATGAGATTTTGTCCCACATGAAGCATGGCATGAAAATTCTATTTGAAGTCTGTAAAATAAACATGAAGTGGAGCCAGAACAGCTCTGTATTTACAGAATATTAGTACATCTGAAAAGGACACCATTAGCAATAAGAGGTGAAAATCAGGATTTGGTTATGGACAACTTAAGATGAATCTTATTCTATTTATCCACCTAGAAAATATAAGATTAATCTGAACTAAATTTATTTCACAAGGATGCTTGGTTTTGTAACCCTTTAATTTTAATCTTTCATATTGATTTTATAAAAACCAAGAGATTTAAATGACGTTCACATATTTCCATCTTTGTTTACATGGAAATCTTCATATGCAGAAGGTCAAGTGCACATGAGAGCGTACAGCTAAAATGCTGTACATAGATTTTTTGAGCCTTTTCCTCACTCAGGAACTGCAAAGAGTGGTAGTGGTGTGTTAAAGGTATAATTAAAGCATGTAGCTTTCAAAGGCAGCATGTGTGCTCAGAGTCTGTATGTGCTGTGCTTTATATGTTTACACAAAACCAATTTAACAGCAGAGATTTGAAAGTTTGGTGTTTACACCATCCAAGTGTTACCAAACTTTGTCACTAAACTGTGACCCACACTGGGTAAGTGAGGCAGCAAGAAAAACACGTGGAGTAGAAGCACCTTGTTGTGGAGTAACATTTGAAATCTATGTTTCCCACTTGTCCCACCCACAGAACTCAGTTTTCTGAGTATGGATCCAATCTGCACTATCCCTTTCTATTGGGCTGCTAGGAATATTTAAATCCTAATGAAAATGTATTTATGAAAATATTGAATGAACTATAAAAAAATCCCTAAATCTTGGGCAATCACTGCCCAAAAGTTCAATACTGCTAGTTCAGGCAATATTATTACCTTTTAATAAGGTCTCTTTTTTCCTAAGTGTGACTAATACACCTGAATTCCTAGACATGAGACCTTGTGTTCGGCTGTGTTTAACGCACACAGGCCAAATGAACTCACTTAGCAAGAGTACTCAGACTAGATTGTAAAGCAGATTTATCTGTGCTATGATTTAATATTCCATTTCATTCAGCTGCCAACTTCACAAGGATTTTTTTTCTTCCACTCCTTGATACAAACCAAGAAATTGGGATTCACCTTTTCCCCACAGGAAACAAATTTGAACCATGACAATCCATCCTTGGATTTTTCAGGCCTACTAGGCAGTCTGCATCTTTTTAAGGTTTCCTGAATGCTAAACAAACAAATAAACAAAGCAGGATTAATATACTTTTCTTAATATACTTTTGTGCTGTAATATTATTAGGAACCATATATATTACATCCCACTGCCTAATATTAATTAAACTATATCATTTTTTAATTATATACTGACTGGACCCCAAACGCCCAGGTGTAACACCAGTCTGATTTGTTAATTGATACTTATTTAATTTTATCTCTACAGTTCCTGTTTCACTGTTACCTGAATAACATCATTTTACATCTTGACTTTTTTTTACCTACCCTTTGACTTTTTGTTTCTCTGTGTTTGGTCTTCTCTCCTAATATTTTTTCTACTGCATATACTTCATTTACCTGGATTCAAACTGCCTTTTTAACCTCTCATAGACTCCACTCTGATTGTATTCTTACTGTTTCAGAAAAACAGTTCTCTGGCACTGACAGGATGTTAATAGTCCACAAACGAAATATTTTATATATAAAAAAATCTACAGCTACAAAAGTTCAGTTCCTAATGTTATGTTTCTGTCTGCACTTCAACTCTTGTTCTCCCTGGCAAAAGCAACACCAAAGTATCAATAAAGGAGTCAATCTTTAAAAAAACAGCAGTGAAAAGGTAACATTGCATTAGCAACAGGCCTGGAGTGGGTAATGTCTGCTCTTATGTTTTTATTCCAATTTTGAGACATTATGGGTTGGGAGGTTTTTTTTAACATAAATTCCTTAGTACACGCCTAAGGAAATTAGAGAAACAGTAATAATACATGAGTAGGCAACATGACTACAAATTAAGATCCAATTTCCAGTATTTTCCTCTTTACCACAATTTCTTATTTTAAAAAAAGCAAAACAAAAAAACCTTTTTTCAGAACTTCAAGCAATGAAACGCCTTCAGTGTTGTGTTCTAAACCTTTATCTACGAAGTTTTCTTATGATCACTTCCTGACAATTTTTGTCTCTTTCATAAAGTAGAGCTAATCACCAAAAAAAAAAAGGTAAAAACAACAAAAAAATCAAAGCACACCAATAAGCAGCAGTACAAAGCACACAAAGATCTTTACCATGAGGGTGGTGAGGCACAGACACAGGTTGCCCAGAGAAGTTGTGGGTGCCCCGTCCCTAGAAATGTTCAAGGCCGGGTTAGATGGGGCTCTGAGCAACCTGGTCTGGTGAGAGGTGTCCCTGCCCCTGGCAGGGGGTTGGAATGAGATCATCTTTTAGGTCCCTTCCACCCAGGCCATTCTAAGATTCTATGATCATGTAGGCTGACCAAATCAGCTGACACTGGACAGCTGAGCTGTCAAAGAAAAGTCTCAGCCAGTAAAAATTTCAAACTGGTGCTATTAAATACAAAATAAAAGAACCTGAAGCAAATTCCCAAGCTAGGCTGAAAGCCGAAGTGCCATAAATACTTTCCTTATATTAAATTGCACACTGATTGTCTTTGGTTGGCTAGTAGATCAAAGAGAAATATTTTTCAACAAAAGAGTTATTAAAAATTGTTACTATGTTTCCTCATATGAAGATTCTGTGTCCTCTGTCATAAACATTCTTACACAAATATGAAAGGTCCATTTAACTCATAAGGACTAGACAGACTGTAAACAACTGTAGAACTTTGCTGAGTGTTTGTAACTACTTTGTGAAGGGGAAGTGAATTTGAAGCAAATGCCTGCAAGCTATATTATATATGTCAGTTACCAAAATTGGTACAGATTCTGCAAATATTGAAAAGGTAGATTGATTGTAATGTAAGGGTAAAAATTATAAGAAACTCACTATAGAATGAAGACAGTGACATTGCTTTTTACTCTGTACACTGTTAAATATATTAAGTCAGCGAATTCACATTGTTCATTGGAAGTCTAACTGGGTTTTGTTAAAACCAAACTATCCATCCACACTCAATAAAAAAAAGTATTGCAAGTTATAATATCAAACCAGGGCCTGATCCTATATTAGACATAATGAAGAGGAAAAGTAAAACATGCCTATAAATAGCAATCATGCTTTGCTTGGTGCCACTAAAATTAACCCCACAGGTTTTTTTTTAAATGCTACATGAAAGAAAATCTTTCTACTTAATTGACCACTGTACACCTCAAATTCTTGTTTTGACAGAGAGATTATAAAATAGAGGTAAAATAAGATGTTCAGCAACCACCCTCCCACAGGTGTTTATCAAAATTTTTGGATTGAAGCTACTTTCTAAGGCAGAGCACTGTGAGTATTCCGTATGTTCTGCAGTCAGCCATAAAGAAATCAATGTCTCTTACATACCTCTTATCTTCTGATGATCTCGTTCAACAGTTTACTTTAGAGATACTTTTGAACCCACAATTTGCTAGCTGGTTTGAAATTTTCCGTAATGAGTTCTCCGTCCCTAGTTCAAAGTAAACCCGGCACTCAGGATTAGGGAGGGAATGATTTGACTACTGTGTGCGCAAGGTAATTATTTCCTTTCTAAAAGTTTAACCTTGCACTTTCAATTTGACATTATTTAGATTAAATCATCAGCTTTAAATATATGGATATCACAACCAGCCAAGCCATGCAGAATATAGATTTAGCACTGAAAAATCTTGCTGTACTTTTTTAGTCTTCTAGATGCCTGGATCCGCTGTGTGACAGAAAACAAAAAAAAAAAAAAAAAAGAAAGAGAGACTATTTGACATCATACAGGGGGTTGAGGACCTTTATCAGGAGCAAATGAAAAATGATGGGAAAGGATTGCAGTGTTCTGCCACTGGAGAATATTAATACAATGGGACATCTGGCTGTTGCAAAATCCTCTGTGTTGGCCATTAAGAGGGGAATAATGCAAAATTAATAAAATCTTAGCATTTGTCCCACCTGTGGGGTTCTCTCACGTCAGCAAACACGCCGTAGTATGATGCAATCAAAGACACATAAAACTGCCTTTTCTCAGCACCACACCAGTGCAGTGAGAGCATTTTGGGCACAGCAACATGTTCAGGTTCAAAAGTGGGGCGAAAAGAGTAGTCAGGTAGGCATAACTAACTGCCTGCATATTCCTGAGGCACAATGGGAGGCACACATTTCTTCTGTGATAAAATATCAATGAGCCATGTTATTCTGCATGTAGAGTCAGATAAAACACTGTAACAACTTTTCAGGAGGTATTCACTGAAACCTAAGGAAGAATTCATTTCAGATAAGCTCACGCTGCTTTTGTGTTCCCTTCCCTTAATCATTAGAGTGATTTTCCCTAATTTAAATGGGACATCACAGGAAAATGTTAAGAGTTGTGAATGCTTGTGTATCTGCATGTCACCGTACATGAAAGGGAACTTAAGGGAGGAAAAAATCCTCGCTAATAATCCAACACAGAGGTAAATTGAAAGAATCATGCCAAGATCTGACTTCACAGCAGTAAGACAATGCAACTCATCGTTTAATGAGAACAAAATGAGAGAATATTGAACTTTCGACCCAACTAATGTTTTGAAGTGTAGGAAAACTTGGGAGAGATGTCTGAGGCAAGAAATACATGGGCCACAAGTGTTAGAGTTTCATGTTAGTCTCCATTTTCATTCTTAAAATCACATGCCAATTCTTCCTACTACTGCTTTTTGCTTATGGAAGATTGTTTCACGCAGAATAACTTCTGTTCTTTTCAATACAAGTGTGATAGCCATGATAGTCAGTGAGAAGCAATATGGGCTGCTCAAAGCAANTCAGTGAGAAGCAATATGGGCAGCTCAAAGCAATGCAGAGCGAAAAGTACTTGCAGCCTGGTCCAGCATCCTTTCAGACACCACCAGAGAGGCAGGGGGGTGCCTGAGCAGCAGCATCAGTTCTATGAGAATATTTGAATATATGTCCTGTTGCTGTCATAGAGTACATCACACATCAGCCTCACATAAATTTGGAATATACAAAACAACAGGTCCAAGCTCACTAATCACTTTCAGTAATACTGAAAGTAATTTCGGTAATACTGGCATTACTTATTTCAGTATTTCAGTAATACTGTCTCCAATTTTATGAAACCGGCCACTTGTGATGAGCTTTAATTGATATTAATTTGACCATGATCTGGCATCCATCACTAAAGAACATACCACACATAGATAACATGTGAGAACATGACTGAAAATTTGCAGAATTGTTTTCATAATATTAACACTGCCTCAAAATGCAATACTTAACTCAGATAATTAATCACCTCAGAAATAAATCTTCTTGCTTTATTGAAATGGCAAATTCTATTCTAATATCAAACAACTGCTGCTCTGCAGTCTAGAAAGAGGAAGGGCACAAGACAAGAAAAAACAACTTGCTTTCCAACATTGTCACAGTCTGAAATTCTACCAACTTATTTCCTCAGTTACAAAGGGGAATGATCCCCTCAAGATTTTAAATGGAACTGCAAGGGTCTGTTGGGTTTAGACTGTGGCAGAAATTGTGATACTGAACCTGCAAGATGTACACATTACCTAGCTAAAGTGTAAAGTTAAGCACAGACTATAAATCTCTGCTGACTCAAAAGCCAGCATACTGTATTCCTTGGCATTCCCAGTGTTCCTCAGGGACTACAGAATTAGATCTTCTCATCAGCAACTGCTGTCAGTTGTTTTAGGCAATACAGATAGCCTGCAGTGGTGAAAGAAAAAGGAGACTTCTGCTTTTCCTTAGGTTATTGCATTGATAAAATCGTCTGTTCAAGTCCTGGATTATAACAAAGTCAAAGAAAGAACCTATTCTGATCACAGAGCAAGCTTGTATGGCTTGTAGCCACTCTGCTGCCTAATTTTGTGGGAGAGGTAGCTGTTATCCACATAACAGAGACTGGGCTATTGTAGTTTTATGCCACTCAGAATCCAAGCCCCCCTTGGTGTTTCCAGCCAGCTCTTCCAACTCTAGGGTTGCTCCACGTGGTAAACACAATGTAAATGCTCAGTTATCTGCCCGTAGTTCCATAAAATAAAATAAGCAAGAGCTTAGACTTTCACAGAAATATTATATCTCATAAGCTACGCATTTCCTTATGCCCAGAGCTGGACCTTCAGCTGAACCTTGCAAGAGAAGTGATTTCAATGTTCTCACACAGCACAGTTGAGTTGACAGTCTCAGAAGCCCCAAATCACCTTTTTTCTTCTTACTGGGTACATCCGTGAATAGAACTTCATTTAATTATAGAAGGAGGAACTGGCACAATTTAAAGATTTCCTGACACAATTTAAAGTTTTCCAGGTTGGTTGTGTTTCTCTGTTGTTTTGATTTTTGGGGGATGCTATTTTGCACTTATATACATTAGTTAAACTTAGGAGGTAAATCAGAGTATAAACTGCAATTTTCTTAAAATACGACTCAAAACCTGACAATACATTTTATTGAAAAAGATATGGATGTAAATGGGGTTTTTAATTACTCTGAGCTCAATTTTCTCCCATGAAGTCAATTTTGCTATTATCAGGTTTACTGTTAACTTCAGGAGCAGCAAGAACCTGCTCCTTTATGTATAAGTGATACCAATGAGGTTTGCCATCACAGGATCACACACAAAAATAGTCGTAGAACGCATTAAATAATGCAGTAGTAACACTATCATATATTGATTTGGGCTAAAGAAATTTTTTGAGGGGGAAAAAGCTATCTTAAAAGATGCAATTAAACTAGAAAAACAGTATGATATGCATTCTAAAATGATATACTTTGCCATTCAATTTTCTAAATGTAAACCCAAATGCTTTGTCTTCAGGCTTAATTTTAGCGCCATTCTACTGCAGGTAAGTCTTCTGCAAATTCTAGCCTGAGGGTATGCTTTTTTTCCTTTGTGTTTAATGCTGTTTGAAGCTGCCTGAGTGGAACTTGTGAAATTCCCAGCATCACAAGAGAGGTTTGTGTTTTCCATTTAACCCCTGAGTTCTAACTTCTGTTCACAAATTGTCTGAGCAATACGCTACATGCAGCACTTTCCACATGCTGGTACAGATGCTGGGCTCCATTCACATGAAAGCAGAACATGTTTATTTAAATATTGACTCCACTTAGACATCAATATTTTTTCCTATGAAAACCGTATCTGAATGTTGTGGAAAGTGAGGAGGATCTAGATAAAACTTGCAGAACTTTTTTTTCAGTAAGAACATAAGGGAGTAAGAAAACAAACCAACAAAAAAGCACCAACAATCATAGGAAGGAAAGATTTAAGTTACATGGGTAGTTATCTGCCAAAGACTATGGTGGTTTGTTTTTATAGACAAAGTAAAAGCCCTATATAAACAGAGGAGGAACTGAATGTACTAGCTCTAAGGCTTTATTCAAAGAACTTACACCTGAAGTTAATATATTTTTAGAACTGATAAAACAAATGTAATTTAGAGTGCTCAGTGTGCTAAATCTACTTGGCATGCTCTACAGCTTCCTCTTTGCTGCTGTAAGATTCGCTGCCTATAGCTTTTGGCAGTCCCAACAGAGCCAGCTCTTTCCACTAACAAAATACAAAATGCAAAATTAATAAAAGGACCCTTTGAAACTGACAAAAGTGCCTCAGGCAAACTATCTGCCCAGCAGCTGGTTAAAATTTAATCAGTTATTTTTTTCCAGTCCTGTATATCTTTTGTATGGAGCTCCCCAGACTGAGTGTGGTCAAAGTTTGTTAAAAAGAAAGAATAGATAAGTCTCTCTCTTTCAATAAATTAGCAGCAAAGCTAGTTCATTTCTGGTTTTTATTGACAAATTGAGCTAATTGTTTTAGTTTCCCCAAAAGCATCTGAGAGATCTATTGGTAGATTTTTTCTAAATATAAGAAAATTAACGCGTAAAGCCCTATTTGGCTTGTGGTGAAACCGTGATGGTTTTTATCATATGCTATTGCTTTAAACCTTTAAATAATTTTTGTGGAGGTGGGTTTTAGCAGTCATGCTGATTTTAAGCATTAACACTATCTGTTACAGATGAGGAATATAGATTCACTGAGTAGTCAGATGCAAAATATAGGGTTGCTCTTCAGTTCATTTACTTTTCTCACTTAAAGACTGTTTCCAAGCATTCAAGTGAAAAGGAGGCATTTTCATGAACCACAGAGTACTTTAAGAGTGGACTTGCATATGTAGATCAGGTTCCTTTCTAGTATCAGTCTCATCTTTGAGAGCTGAGGTTAGACCTTCAGAAGTAACTACATGCAAAAAAGTGTTTTGCATAGTTTTAGGTAAACTTTAATTCCAGGGATATATTTCCATGCACTAGACTGAGCATATAAAAATTTACCTCTGATTGAATATAACTTTCAGCTGAAGAAATTGTAGCAGATGGCATTTTTTAAGAACTCCCAATAAGCTCACACACTCTATTAGCATATGCTTTATCATAACACCCAGGAACTGTAGGCTTAGAAAAGGACTCCATTGCATTTCATTTATTACGGTCACACCATCCGAGTGTGGAAGTTCCCCCAGAAAGCTCAAAGTAGAAAGACAGAAAAGCTGTTCTAGGAAGCAAATAAGTGAGCATGAGAAGTATGAGGACATTTGTTACATGTATTTACTTATCAGCAAGAGGATGAACTTTAAAGATTAACTTTGGCTAGGAGAGATGGGTTTTTCTCGAAATTCGGTACCATTAACTCGTGTAACCAACTAGATGTAAGACAAAAGCTACATCTTTTTTATTTAATACCTCTGCTGGAATTACAATTACAAGTCTACCCAAAACATGGATTTCATGGTAATTTTACTTTGGTATAGTACCTGCTGGCACAGCATGCATGGACTTTTATTTACAATTCATAGTATCATGGTGGTGTCAAGTCATATTTACAGAGCAGAGCGAGGAAGTTTATCGTGATTTATAATGCCAGTGTAAAATTGATTCCATGAAATCTAATGTCCAACAACCTCTCTGTATCTGTATGGTGACATCCCTCCGCATCACTGCCAGCCTCCCTAGATTCACAAGTGCCCACAACTAGGTACAAAGTACAGTCCAGAGATGATCTGCTGCCAGGATCAGTCATTTCTGTCTAATAGGGTGTTTGCATTTGCATTCTGCAATTCCTTATTTTTCCCAATTTTTCATTTAGAGAAATGAAAAATGTACAAGAACGTGCAAGTCTTTCAAAATAGCTGAACAACTTGGTGTTCAGTAAATGAATGGTACAGACAGCTCCCTTATTAAAGTCCCCTCACTAGGATGCATTTATCCTAATGTTCTTGCAGTGGTAACTAATGAGTTGCTGCAGTAACATTGTGCTGGGTAAGACATTGCCTCAGGCTCTACAATGAGCCCAGAAGGCCCAAGGCAGGCCTCAACTACACCGACACATAAACAGATTCAGCTGCAGGTGGAAATGCTTTCAAGCTATTTACCTTGAGCAGATCATATGTCTTTCCCTAAATAACCAAGATAATATGGCCAATAAAACCTCCAAGCAGAGCATACTTACAGGCAAGGATTTTGACAAATGATTTTCTTCATAATCTTAATGTCTATTCTTTATTGATGTGGCTCTGTACTTATTTTTAATAAAACCAAATGTCATTAATTGCAAATTGCAAAGTTTTCTCTTCATTCTTTAAATCTAACAATGTAAAAATAAGGATATGAATACTAAAGCATTGTAAGAAGAGTTATATAAATCTGTGTTTAACTGACAGAAATAAACCAAAACTGCCAACTCTACATTTTAGTTGAATATTCATTCATTGGGAGGAATAAATCCCTTTTATCACAACAATTCTGTTATGTTTATCCATCCCGGTACACTCTGTGTTTTTTTTATACTCTGATGTTACTCACTCTTCCATTACTATCCCATTATTAATAAAACAAAATGGTGTTGCATTACCAGGCAGCATCCACCTCTGTAATGTATAACTTCTAATGCTCATGAAGGCTTGATAATATCTGATTGAGGAGAAACTCTGGGCCTTCTGTGCTGCTACAAATGGATGACCAGAATTCCGTACCCTGTTTGTGCTTAGCTCAGGAAACTGAGCTGGCAGCTCTGGTATGAACACCTGCCTCCACCTCTGCTTAGGTTCAGGCACAGCACTGCTATTTTATGTATCCCACAGACTGAGGGGCTGCTCACAGCAAATTTTCCTTGTGCTTCTATAGCTCAGCCAGGTGGATTATAGAACAATCATAACCAAACACTGCCTAAGGAAGAAACGACATCTTTGAGGTAAACATGAGATGAGTGTGTATATACGTACAAGGTTACTTTAGGGTGTGTTCCGTCCTTCGCCATCTCATGAAATCTACAGCCTAAAAGTGGTCTCATCAGCATACAGAAAGAACAGCTGGATAAATTATTCTTAGGAGATAGCAAAAGGGACATCCCCCTTACAGGTCAGCATTTGGAAAATTCGTTTGACATGCAAAGTATCCTGGCTCAAATGCCTTTGCAGGTTCTGAGGACACTTGTCTGGATAGCCATTAGGAGATGAAAGAAATAAGTTCATTGCCCTCTCTATATAATTATGTGAAGTATAAGAAGTTATAAAGCAGTGAATGGGAGAATTCCCAACTAGAAAATCCTTTTTCGGATTAACTGCTAGTGCGAGACCTTGCACAGGGAGTTCTCTTGAGATAAAAGGGAAGAAGCATCATGTTCCTCTCACATTTGCACTGTGCAAGCCCCAGGTCTGTACGAGCCTTGAATAAATCCTTGCCTTAATTGAACCCCTCAGGAAAGACAGGTAGAGGATCACTTTACTGTGAATTGTAATAGGATCTGTGAAAAGATCTATAAGAGATGTTGGCAGTCTTTATGTGTTCTTGATGGCCCACAGAGACCCAGCTAACTATTGCAGTTCAGCATTCTATACTTTTGCCAAAGAATGCCTTACCTGCCAAATTGTCTTCCCTACTGCACTCAGACTGTCCGGAGTGGATTCCTTTTTATATATATATATATATTACTAATACTTAGGACATGCCTAAGGGTATTGTAACTTTGCTTGAAAAAAACAACTCCTTTACAAACCTAGCTATCTGTTTGGAAATCTCAGGAGTTAGATAAGATTTTTCATCATCCAAAACCAGACATGCCAGGAAGAGGAACTACTTTTGTTGTGTTTCCAAGGATCTACACCCCAATTTCAACACTTCAGTAAAGTGCATCCGTCACACGATCTCTCCTGTACTTACCACAGAAAATGCCTTCCTTGGTTCTTGTAGGATGTGAGCAGGGCTGCTAAAATGAGCTATGGTGAAAAGAGCACAGCAAGACCACAGTTTCACCTCCATGAGTAGAATGATCCTGAACTTGTATGAGTAGTTCTAACTAATAAGATGAAGATAATGAAGAAGATATCAGATATTCTGCTCAGAAGTAGCAAAACACATTCACCCTCTAAAAAGTCATTTCCCTGCTCTTTCTTTTATATTGGGAGGACTGGAAAGGGTCTTTATGCATCGTATGAGAATCTAAACGGGAATCCCACTTTTGATTATTATCAAAGAATTGTCACTCACTCTCACAAAAGCTGTGGGAAACCTTCCAAAGTAATCAAGCCTCAATAATTACTTGGTACACATTGATATCTCTCTTTAAACTAATAAAAAGTACCGATATGAAAACTAAATTTAATAATAATAGACTTATA
This sequence comes from Pomatostomus ruficeps, assembly GCA_013400735.1. NCBI lineage: Eukaryota > Metazoa > Chordata > Aves > Passeriformes > Timaliidae > Pomatostomus > Pomatostomus ruficeps. The sequence goes on along the minus strand of VYZT01006934.1, from coordinate 1,576 downwards.
GACAAACAGCACTAAGTACTTATATACCAATAGTACAGTAACTCAGCCACTTATCAAGACAGTAAAAAAAGTTCCATTTTACCCACTGTCTCTATTTTATTCTTTATCAAAGGTCATCAGGCCTGGGAGATAAAAGATATAATATTCATATAAGAATTGAATAGGCTGACGAAAATATTATTAAAATCCTTAAGAGGGTAGTGATAACCTTGATGACTGAATTATTCTGCAATATACAAGAAAGGTTTAAAACGTGGCAGCAAACCTTCTCTCAGATCACTAGGTTTAATGGTAAGATAATTAAGATAAAAAGTGTTAGATTACCAAGTATGATTAATCTGATCTGTGCCTAATTTGAGGAAGATGGAGATTTGAGTGACACATGTGAAATACACAGAATGAGTGTTTGATTAGGAAGTGAAATGTGTAATAAAGTACTTTCAAAAGAGTAAGTATAAAACTAAAGACGCAATATAGACATACAGTGCGAGGAGTAAGTTCTATATACTGCAGGATCAATTACAAGTTAGATCAAAACTGAAAGCTTAATTCTGATCTTTTCAGGTCTCTGGAGAGTGCAAGGAGCACAGGCTCAGACTCAGTGTACTATCCTGAATTCAGTAATCTCCTACTTGTTACACGTTGGTGATGGAATAGCCTGGACTCAGAAGCATGATTTTCCTATGCCCTTTTACAGGAACAGCTAGCAAAAAGGTAATAATCCTCACCTCCTTGGCATCTGTTAGTTCTTATAAAAATTCATTTCTCATTTACAGAGGGTCAGATTCTATCACTGTTAACATAGACAGATTTGGAACTGTTTTCTCAGTAGTGCTATTAAAAGTAGTAGGGAAGTATGTAAGGAGCAGCAGTCACTCTGGATTTAAGTGACAACATCTGAAATTAAAGGGAGAGAGAATTTTAGGCTCTCATCATCGTTAATTAAGAAGATTCTGTAAAGATATGTCTAAAGTCAGTTCTTAATGTAAACATTTTGCAAATCCTATTGAGTCTTGTGAACAAACTCACTATCAGTGAGTACATGTTCCAGTACATGTTCCAGAGTTAGAGAATCCTATACCCTGTTTGCTATTTCACTTGGGTTTCACATTGTATGTATAAATATCTGAGACACATGTATTAATATATCAGCTAAAATTAGCAATACAGTAATTGAAATGCAAGGAGCATTTAAATAAAAATCAAAGAATATAAAATAGCCTTAATCTTCATACTGTAGCAGCTTTATCCAAGCTCGTCTCGGTAGGCATCGTGACATTCCCTAACAGTTGTAGAGAGCACACACAGCGAACTACTGGAGCTTTTATTTTGCCAGAAACCACAGACATTTGTTTTTATTAGCATATCTGAGGTATACTAACTTTGTGCCTGTAGTGTGAAAAAGACAGGTATTTAAGTAACCATCTAAAAGTATAATTATGGACAATTTGCATATCTTTCATGGTTCTGTCTTTTGTAAAGGGGTGCAGCGACAGTGATCGCATGAATTTCTATCCATTGCTCTGCTTTCTGATACCAGGTTTTAAATTATGAAATTGAAAGTGGACAGGTGGGT
>VYZT01006933.1:0-10913 GCA_013400735.1 Pomatostomus ruficeps | reverse complement strand
GGTCTTTAGGGATCAAACAAACTTGAGTTTTTCAGGTTTGAACTCCAAACCTCCTGGGGGATGTGGAGCAAACCGCGGCCTGTGCTGTAGGGGTAGGAAAACCAAAATCAATCCCAGAAGAATTTGGGGTGGAAAAGACCCTAAAATCCATCCAGTGCCACCCCAGCCGTGGCAGGGACACCTCCCACTGTCCCAGGCAGCTCCAGCCAGCGATCCAGGGGCAGGAATTCCATCCCAGCTCCTCCCCACCCTCCCAGCCAGGAATTCCTTCCCAAGATCCCATTTAACTCCTCCCCTTTCCACCTCAATCCCATTCAGCCATCCCTTAACTCAAGCAGCCCCATTCCGTTGTCCCACACAATATTTTTATACTTTTATATTTATTTTTATATTTTTTCCAGCGTTTTCCCAGGGCTGGTGCACATTTCTCAGCGTTCCTTTCACGGTCACAGCTCCAAGTTTTGTTCCTTTTGGAGCTCGTTTTCTCCAGGAGGGTCCCCAAACTCTGGGCTGCTCCTCGTTCAGATCCCCAAATTCGGGAAAATCCCACCTGAGCATGGATTTGCTGCCGATTCCTGAATTTCAGCCACGCCAGGAACTCCCCCTGCTGATTTTTGGGAAGGATGAGGAGGAATCAGAGCTGCAGGACACCAGACAAACCTTTCTCCACCTCACAAACCTCTAGGTCTGATTAAATCCAACTCCACAACCCCAAATTCGAGCCGATATTCCCCTCCGGAGACATCAAGAAAAAATTGCACCTCGAGTCGGTCCCGTTCCATGGGAAATTTGCGTCCTTCAGCTGCCAGCTGAGCGTTAAAGAAACGATATTTCTACCAGCTAAATTTTAATTTAATTTTTTTATTTTTTTCCAGAGGGTTTGTGGTTGTTTGCAGGGCCTCAGGGACAGCCAAACACTGATTTTTTTTCCTGTCACACCCGCACACGGGGAAGGGGGCGTTTCTCCCCTCAATCTCACGGATGAGCAACCGCGGCGCAGGAATCGATGCTTTAAATCTTTATTTTTTTGGCTTTAAATCTCGTATTTTTTTAGTCGAAAAAGAGAAGTCCTGGGCTTTTTCATCTTCCAGCACTGGAGCTCTGAGCTCTGTGGGGACACAGAAACCAAAAGAATTATCTCGAGGAGTTGGGCTTTTTTAGGGTTTGGGAATTTGTGTTTGTAGAGGAAGGGCTGACAGGAGAATCTGGGTGATTTACCCAAAATAACTCATTAAAAACTCAGCTGGGGTTGTGGGAACAGCTCAGGTCCTTGAAATATTCATATTTTAGTGAAAAACGCCCCAAATGCCGTGTTTGCCGCTATTCCTCAAGTTGGCACCTTCCTGGGTGTTTTCTAGGTTATTTAATATTTCAAAACAGCAGAAAATCCGTGCTTTTTGTCCGATTTTGTCTCATTTTAGTCTGGCTTTACTAATATTTAAAATACACTTAAAGCAGCAAAACCTCCTTTGAGTCTCCCACAGCTGTTTGTGGTGATAATTCCGATTTTAATCCCATTTTGGGGTCACCTAGAAAGGCTCTTAAACCTTCATTCCTCCCGCCGGAGTGACTTTGTGCCTTGCACGGCCACGATATTTATCAGCAAGGGGTGAAACATCGATCATGGAGCAAAATAATTCCCTGCAGGGGAGTTTTTGGGGAAAATTGTGTGGTTTGTGTTAATTTGGTTGGTCTGGAGTGGCAAATATCCGTGATCCGTGTGGTGCGGTGAATTAATTTAATTTAATTGTATTTTTTGTGTGACTTTCTGAGAGCGTCATGGACAACGTGCGATCTCCCAGGTTTCTTTTTTGGTTTAATTTGTCCTCAAACCATCCAGAACTTCCAGTTCTGGATATTTTATCCCTGATTTCCTTGAGTCTGAGCAGCCGGTTGGGAATTTTCCTTTCAATTGGGATCCAGATGAAGGATTTCTGATGCTTCCTGAATATTTCCGTGGAAGCTCCCGGAAGGTTCATCCCAAATTCTCGGGGCTGAGGCAGAGGGAAGAGAACGGTTCAGGATCCACAAAAACCAACCCAGCCGGAATGTAAATCCTTCTGAACGTCAGAAGGAATTTTCTTAATATTTCTGGAATATTTTCTATTTTTTCCTGCCTATTTTCAATTTTTTTTCTGCCGTTTATCCGCGCGAGGAGGGAATTTCAGACGTTGTCGCCGTTACGCTGACGCTCTGCACTCTCCGTCTCCTCAGTTCCTTCAACGATATTGTAGAAACATCTGAGAACAAAGTCCAGATCAAAACCTTGGGAATGCAGCAGCTGCAGGTTTTTAAATCAATTTTTTCAGGTTTTGTGCTTTTTATCCCCCCACTCTCAGCCCAGGTAAGACAGCGCTCGCAGCCAATTAAGTCGTGAGTTAGAATGAATTAAATTTTCTGCAATGAGGCGCCTTTTTTTGGTTTTTTTTCCGCTCTTTTTTTTAATCCAAATGACTGTCATTTACCAAAAGCTGCTTCGTTTTCCTGAAAGTGCTTTTCTGTCTAAGGGGAACGCTTAATTGCAGCCACAAATCACCTCAAATGCTTCCGTGGGAGGATGAAACAAGTTGGAAATTGCGCGGCGTTTTGAAAACGCGGGATCTGAATTCGGGATAAAATGCAAATTGATATAAATTTATTTTATTTTTTTTTCCTCCTGGCTGCTCTGTCGAAGAACTCCACCGTGACATCTCCTAAAAGTGTCCTTCAGGGACATCCCTGTGATGGGATTTCAGGCAATTCCCAGAATATCCACAGTGACCGTGATTCAAAATTTGGTGACACGCCTTGATCTGAATTTTTATTCAAAGCGTTTTTTGCATTTTGGAGGTGGAACACAACTGATGGTTCTGGAGCCGGGCTGGGAGAGCTGGGAATGTTCCCCTGGAGAAGGGAAGGCTCCAGGGAGAGATTCCAGCACATTCCAGGGGCTCCAGGAGAGCTGGAGAGGGGCTGGGGACACAGGTGGAGGGACAGGAGCCAGGGAATGGCTTCCCAGAGCCAGAGGGAAGAGCCCAGAACGCAGAGGTAGAAAATTCAGGATAATTAAGCAAATCCCATTGGATCACTTGGGAATAGGGTTGGTGGTGAGGAATTAAATCACAGAATCCTCGAGGTTGGAAAAGACCTCCAAAACCATCCAACCCAGCTGTTGCTCACCACCAATCCGCGTCCCGAGTGCCACATCCGCGGTTTTATCCGGGCTGGGGACTCCGTGCGTCCCCGTCAGCCTGTTCCGCTTCCTCACCGCTTTTCCCTGCATAAATTGTTCCCGATATCCAACCCAAACTTCTCTCGGCACCTCTCAGGACAGCTCATCTCAATCCTTTACGGCTCCTGACACCCAGTCCTGAATTATTTTGAAAGGAATTCCGATTCCGCGACGTCTGACGTAGTTAAAGACACGGCGAGATAATTTCTGGAAGAAAATTCCTCTGCGGTAACCGGCTGGCAGCGTAGAAACAAAGAGATTTCGCGGGAAATGGCAAAAATTTGGTGTTAAAATATTCCCAGAATCGTCTGTGTGTGCACAGAAATGGGATCCTGGATGGAACGATAAAGGGTGATAAAAATACACCATAACAGACAACATAATGCAGGAGATAATGGCATAGTACATAAATATTGCTTTTTTCCCCATGTTTTCTCTGGATTTTGGCTGGAATATTCTGCTGGTCAGTTTAAAGATGGGAAACCCACCTGTGGGAATGGAATGACCATGCCCAGGAGGAAATTTGACTTTTTAAAGGGATTTCTGGAATCTTAATTTTGGGTTTTTTTAATAGCAATTTTAGTTTTTATAAGGACATCTTCTCAGCACGTCTCGAATAGAGAAGCCAATGGGTTTGTTTGGACAACTAAACAGGAATTGTGCCTGGCATGGAGATTTTCTTTCATTCATCTGTTTTTCTCCAGCAATTTGGTCTTTGTCTCGCCAATTTTAGTATTTTATCTTTATTTTTCTAAAATTTCCTCGTGGAACTTTTCTCCTCTTTGCTCCTCAGGTTGGGCCAGTCCGTGGTGATCCCCACCCCGCTGGTGCTCAGCTCCGAGCTGTCGTAACGGCAACATTAACGAATTTAAAGGATCTGCACGATTTAATTAACGATTTATTCTCCCAATTCCCGTTTTCCAGGTTCATCCAGGAGATCGAGCTCGCCATGGAGCTGGGCCCGGCCAAGCAGTGCCCGCTGCGGGAGTTCCTCACCATGTACATCAAGAACATCTTCCTCAACCAGGTCCTGGCCGAGATCAACAAAGAGATCGAGGGCGTCACCAAGGCCTCGGACCCGCTCAAGATCCTGGCCAACGCCGACACCATGAAAATCCTGGGGGTGCAGAGGCCTCTGCTGCAGGTAGGGGCTGCGTGACCACCCAGGACATTCCTGGTTGTCCATGTCCAGCCGTGACCTGGTTGTGTAGCTGGTAAGGAAAACATGGAGCTGCTGGAGAGTCCAGAGGAGGCCACAGAGATGTTCCGAGGGCTGGAGCCCCTCTGCTCTGGAGCCAGGCTGGGAGAGCTGGGAGTGTTCCCCTGGAGAAGGGAAGGATCCAGGGAGAGATTCCAGCACATTCCAGGGGCTCCAGGAGAGCTGGAGAGGGGCTGGGGCCAAGGGCTGCAGGGCCAGGAGGCAGGGAATGGCTTCCCAGTGGGAAAGGGGAGATTGGGCTGGGATCTTGGGCAGGAATTGCTGGCTGGGCTGGATTTGCCAGAGCAGCTGGGGCTGCCCCTGGATCCCTGGCAGTGCCCCCGGCCAGGCTGGATCACCCTGGGACAGTGGGAGGTGTCCCTGCCATGGCAGGCGGTCAATGAGATGATTTTTCAGATTCCTTTCCAGTCCAAACCATTCCGTGAGCCAGAATTCCTGGAGAGAGCCCAGAGGAGGCCCCAGAGCTGCTCCAGGGCCGGAGCCCCTCTGCTCTGGAGCCAGGCTGGGAGAGCTGGGAATGTTCCCCTGGAGAAGAAAAAATTGGAGCCAGGCTGGGAGAGCTGGGCCAGGGCCTGAAGGGGCTCCAGGAGAGCTGGAGAGGGGCTGGGGCCAAGGGCTGCAGGGCCAGGAGCCAGGGAATGGCTTCCCAGTGCCAGAGGGCAGCCATGGATGAGGGAGATGTGAGGGGTTTGAGTTGGACGTGGAGCATTTGTAGGGCAAATCTCCTCTGAAATGCCTTTGCTGAATTCCAGTGTGGAGTTCCCGTCCCAGCTCCGTGGGGAACAGGACAGTGTGGAATCCCACCCCAAAATCCTGAATTTCCTGAGCTGTCTGGGACTGCAGGGAATGACTCTCGCTGCTGTCCGTGTCGAGCTCTTTTAATCCTTTTAAATTATTCCCTCTTTCCCGTGAAATCCTCTCTTCAGGGATGAACAACACGTGCAGAGTCCTTAGGAAGCAACGCGTTTATCCCAAATTTTTGTGGCCATTTCCTATCCCACTTTACAGCTGTAAAACACAGGGATGTTGTAATGCTGCGCAATAATGGGAATAACTGATAATTTTAATAATTTCTGGGATTTTTGGTGGATTAATGGTCGCTAACTCAGTGCCTGTCTGGGCACAGCAGGGCTGGGATGATCCTTCTGGAGCCAAATCAGATTCCAAAAGTGGTTCCTGGAGGGGTTCAGCTTCCTTAGAAAGGGACCAAAAATCCCTGAAATGAATTTTGGAGCAGCACAGAATCCCTGGATTGTTGCTTTACCCGCCTTAATGTGGATAAAGTATTTTTTGTGGATTTTCATTTCAGATGCAAATGAGTTCTGTAATATCATTATATCTCCTCAAAGTTCGTTAAGGGTTGAGGAGTCAGAGTTTTCTCTCGTCCACTTGCTGTAATTTGTTTCTCCTGATGGATGGAAATGGTTCTGAAGCGGAATTATTCTCGGTCAAACTGTCCAGGGTCGGGAGGTCTCCTTGTTCCCGACATTAGGGACGGGCAATTCTCTGAAAAGAGAAGAAAAATCGCTGCCTCTTTGAACCAAAATAGCCGCCTAAAATAATCCGATTGATTTCCCGTTAAAAACGGGGAAAGAAGGGCAATTTCTGCGTGAGTCTTCACCTCACGGATACAACGGAATTGTGGTGGATGGCACCTCTTTCCTGGATTTTTCCTGCTTGGTTTTTTCCGGCTTTAACCATCCCACTCTTTGCTATCCCAAAAATCTCTCCGAAGCCTCCGCGGCCGCGATTGGAACCCGGCTCGGGAATTTATCGGCCGCCGCTGCTCAGGCTGATAAAGGAGCTTCGGGATCTCTATCAGCACACGTTGGAGCTGAGTTGGTTGGGAGATAAGAGCTTTTCCAGCCTTCCATTCCCGCGAAGATTATCCTTTAAAAAAATTATCCTCTCTAAAAAGATTTAAAAACCGTCCTCTCTGAATATTCCGTTTTACCGGCAGCGCCGCCTTGTTTTCCCTTCTTCCCTCCTTAAATTTAAACCACTTTGAAACCCTTTTTTCCCTTCCCCAAATCGCCGTGAAACTCATTTGTCTGGGAATTATTCGGCGTTAAATTTCAGGCTGTAATTGTTTAAATCGATCCTAAATTACGCTACGAGCTCCTGTTCTTGTAGGGCTCTCGAGGAGGTGATAAATCTTCCCACCCGGCTGCTCACCGGCCTCAAAAACCTGTTGCTCCAACTCCCAAAAAATGCAAATTACTTCATGCCGGAGCAGCAGAGTGAGATTTTTCCTTTTGTTTGAAGCCTCCGTTGTTTCTTACCTCAGCTTGACGTGGATGACGCTCCTGATGTTTTTCTGGCCAAACTCCAGCGGATAAAAATCCCAAAAAAAACTCCTTAAAAAGTCCGGGCGTGCAGCCATTTTGCGGGATAACGACTCGCAGGAGTTAATTACCGCAGCACCCACTCCTTGCGCGGAGTCACCCGCTCGTGACTTTCCGAGGAGACGTCCCCGGGAGCTCTCGGAATGGTTTTTTCCCATCAAACGAGCGGTTATTAAGGAGAAGGATGATCCCAGCGAGCTGCTTCCGACAGCTCTCCGGCGCCGATGGCTCTGCGCGTTGATGGCGGCTGGGTGTTATTATTTATTAGCGTAAACAAATTAATTGTCTTTCCAGGCTGGCTCCCAGCCAGCGCCATCCATTAAGGAGCAGGCTTGACTGATCAGTTGGGGTTTTTTCCCATTCGAGGGTAATTTTAAGGCAATTTTTAACGGTTCTGAGCCTCATATTTCAATTTTTTTCCGCGGCGGCGTGGCGTTACGACCGAGATGTTTTCAGCTCTCGTTTCTATTTTTCACGGCGAGAGGGTGAAACCCGCCGAGCGCAGAATTGGCGCTAAATCTTCTTTTCCGGCTTGAAACGCGAGGCAGAATCCTCTCTCAGTGGGAGTCTGACTCTCCCCGTTGCTTCCGATATTTCTTCAGATAATTTTTTTCTCCGGGGGGGAACATTTAGCGCAGTTCCTGCCTTTTTTGGGGGAGCTTTGGGAAGGCTCCCGTGTGAATCAGCTGCGGATTTTTGAGTTCTCCACCAAGGAGTTCCGAGCGGTGCAAAAACAATTCCTTTAGGTGGTATCAGGGCTTCCATTTATTTTAAAAATTCAAATTTCCTGGCACATTCAGCACATCCAGGGGCGTGTGGACATTTTCAATCCGCGCCCCTCGCGGGCAGAATTATTTTCGTCCACCTGGGATCCCGAAAAAGCCAAATCGCACTTCGCAAACCACCCCACGGACGTGAGTCAGGTTTGACCTGAAGGGAACAGCCCCGTCCAACCTGGCTTTGAGTTTTTCCAGGGAAATTTGGGTGCAAAATGTCGATCCCGGTCCTCCCTGAGGCCGCCAACGTGTTTCGTTCCCCTCAGCAAGAGTCCGCCATGTTCTCCCCTGGGAGAGCCGAATTCCCAGAGATTTGTGGCTGTCCCTGGATCCCTGGAATGTCCAAGGAGCAGCCTGGGACAGCGGGAGGTGTCCCTGCCATGGCAGGGGTGGGATGGGATGGGATGGGATTTAAGGACCCTTCCCACCCAAACCATTCCGGGATTCCCTGAGGGGGCCTCACCCTCAGCCGGGCCCGTGCAGCCACTTCCATCACTAAACCCATAAACCCACAGGAAAGGACAGAAGGAGATCCACTCGGTAACCTCGGGAGTCGCACACAACTGAAAGGAAAACGAGCCTGGGAATGAATATTTTAAATTCCTCTTTCTTCCCTAGAAATTCCCCTTTTTTTTTTTTTTTTTTTTGCCCGGTGATGGTCCCAAATTATCCATTTCCCTGCCCAAATGGGATGATTACCGAATTTCTCGTTCCCCATCAGGCCTGGCCGTGGTTTTTTTCTGGATAAGATGGGAAATGTTCTTTTTTTATGCAGGAATAAAATCTTGAGCAAGCAGTGAGTGAGTAGCAACCTGGTAGTAACCGAGTAGTAACTGAGCTACTCCTGTGTGAAACGGAGTGAAATTCCCTCCGTTCCATCCGTGGGAGATGAATTTGCTGGATTTTGGGATCGGGGCTTTTGGGACAACAGAACTCCTGAGTTACAAACAGAAATGCTGAGTTATTATTTATTCCTTTTAGTTTATTATTCCTTCAGTTATTTTCAGTTCTTGCCGGGAGTTTGAGCAGTGGAAATGCTCAGTGCTCGGTGTGGAAGCGCAGCTGAATAATTTTTACTTCTTTTCGGTTTGGTTTTTTTGGATTAACAGACAGATCTTCGGGAGAATCGCGATAAAAATGGTTGGGATCTGAAGGAAATAAAGGTGTCCGTGATGTGGGATTCAGGGTTTATCTTTACCACAAGGACACGGAGGGACGGGAGCCAGGGAATGGCTTCCCAGTGGGAAAGGGGAGATTGGGCTGGGATCTTGGGCAGGAATTGCTGGCTGGGCTGGAATTCCCATTCACCCCCACTCCATCCTCACGCTCCCAGTCCTCCCCAGCTTTGGGATTTGGCCTCTCAGATTCCAGGAATTCCCCGTGCGCTGTCGCNCAAACCATTCCGTGATTCCATGAAATCATTCCAAGGAAGCTTTTCCTCGCAGCGAAGCCCAACCTGGAGCGCAAAATTATTTCAAATTTAGCAAAGAATGGGAGGAAAATTCCCACACCCCGTCCTCACGCTCCCAGTCCTCCCCAGCTTTGGGATTTGGCCTCTCAGATTCCAGGAATTCCCCGTGCGCTGTCGCTCCGTGGGCTGAATTTCCACCTGAAGAGCCGATGGTTGATTTTTAAACCCTTGCAGGATTTTCAGACCCTCTCTGTGCTTTAATTAATGTGATTGGTTCTGAATTTACAGCAAATGTTGGTTTTGTGTTCCGGTCGGGGCCTCTGAAATCCCAAATATTGGACAGAGCGTTCGGGGGGGGGAAACTCTCTCACAGTAACGCAGCAAAAAGCTGATTTTATGGTTCGTCTTCTCAATTTTTTTATTTTTTTTTTAAAACAAATGTACATTTTGTTCCTCATCAATATTCCAGTTCACCGGAGCAAAGCTTTCCTGGATCCCGCAGCGCCAGGTAAATCGGAATTATCCAGGACCTTGTTTGTGCACTCGTTTGGCTCCTGAAACATTTAGGGAGGGGAGAGAATTCCAGCAGATCCTGGGCTGAATTCACTCAGGATAAATCCCACAAAAATTAAAATATCACCCGCATTGAAACTGGCAGAATTGTGGTTAAAAAAAAAAATAATTGTGGTAAAAAAAAAAATAAAAATCCCTTGGAATTTGGATTATTTGGGAAGGAAATTTGGAGTAGGATGGAGTAGAACCATCGTAACGGGCACCACTGACTCCGGAATAATGGATTTTCCTGGGAAAAAAGCCGGGCGAGGATCGGAAACCGGAAAAAGAGATTTTCCCGCTGAACACGGGGTTGGATTGATCCATCCTAAAAACTCCAGCCCTTTGGAAATCCTGGATGTACCAGCAGGAAAAGCGGGAAAACGGCGCTGTCGTTCCACGTGGGATAACCGGCAGTCAGTAAAAGAAGGAATTCAGATTTTTCTCTTTCCTCTGTCAGCTAAAAATCCACAAATTTAGTTGGTTCGGGGCTGGTTTGACTCCTCTGTTTGATTGGTTTTTATTTTATTTTTATTTTAGTGGGTGCTGGAATCGGGCTCTGGGCTGGCTCCCCACGGCACCGATGGATCCAGCTCTTCCCAATCCCATTCCCGTGGCCTCAGGGAATATTTTAGGGCCTTAAAGAGCATTAAAGAACCCAATTATCCCCAAATTCCAGGCAAACTGGCTCCGCAGCCCCTGCCTCTCAGATCTGAATGATTCCCACCTCTAACTCTGCCCATTTAGGGAGAGGAATTCGGGAGAAATTCGAGGAATTTGGGAGAAATTGGGACAAAAAGCCCAAATTTTCATCTCCTTTTCCCACTGCCCTCCGAGGCCAGGAATTCCGGCAGTTTTGTCCCTCGGGAATGACCCCAACTCCAGAGCCCTGAGCCTGGAGAGCTTTGAGATCTTCCCCTGCCTCCTGTCCTGTTTGAATTAAAATTCATTAATTTTAATTAATTTTAATTAATTTTAAAGTTGAACGCTTTAAAACCAGCTCTAAACTCCAGTTTAAACCTTAGACCGGGCTTTAGGAATTCTCCTTTCAGCCTTCCTCTGCCAAGGCATCTCCAGGAGATTTTTTTTTTTCTTTTTTTTGGGCGAAAATCAGCAAATAATGGACAACTTCTGCCGTGCCAAGGTCTTCTCCTCCTCCATCTGCCGCGTTGGGATATTCCCAGCTCTTGTCTGCTTTTTCCAAGGAAAACGGAGCGAGGGATGGAGCTGCTCCCTCCCCAGGCATGGGAGGAGCTGTGATTGCTGCAAAAAAAAATTTAAAAAAAAAAAAATATTGAGGGGGAAATCGTTGCTCTAATCCAAGTTAGAAAATAAAATTGTGCGCTTCCCATTCCTGGAAAAATCCAGGGTCAGGGTGGACAGGGCTTGGAATAACCTG
>VYZT01006931.1:8616-28603 GCA_013400735.1 Pomatostomus ruficeps | reverse complement strand
TTCAGTTTCCCTTTACTGCTAAAGGTCATAAGAGAAAAGTCTAGTGGAGGGTCTTTCAAGAAGGAAGGGTTATGAAAAACTTATTTCCTGGAAAACATCATGGTGGGAATGAATCAATAAGATAAGTTGGTAAGAGTATGGTACAGGGTCTTTTCCCTCCACCTGTCAGTTGGCCATGAGTTTCTCTGTCTTGGCCATAGCTCCTTACATGACACAAAAGCTTTCTATTCTGTCTTCTAAAACTCTTGGGGAATGTAAAGGAGTTGTATGTCAATTCTTCTCAAGAGGTATAGTGGAGATTGTCACTTGAAACAGCTTTCATGTTCTTCGAAGGTCTTCTTGGGAAACTGACAGCTTAGCATTGTGTGTGGCAGACACCTCATATGGGAATGTAGAATGGCTTTGACATAGCACATTCCTTGCAAGTAGAGGGAGAAAGTCTTCGTCAGTGTTTTTCATTACAGAGAGGATGCAACATCATGGTCCATGTACTCATGACTGAGGGTAGTGGTGCTCATGTTCTTACTACAATAATTTTTTCTTAAAGAGTATTATTTGCTCCACAAGCAGCTTAACCTATAATGCCATTAATATTTTATAAGGCCCTTGAACGAAGTATGTTCAAGAACTCCAGTATTTGTTATTATAGGAGATGGATACCTTAAGAGGTCTCATCCCCATCCCTTTTGTCTGTGACTACTTTTTCCTATCCTACATCTCAGCATGTCTTATCAGTTATGCCCACAGAATTGTTCATGAGGCTGCTTTGTGAAGTGGATCAAGAAAATCATTTAAATTAAAAATCACGCTCCAAATCACAGGGTTATTTAAGTTTGACAGGAGGAAGATGGAAATTTTATTGCAAATGTTTGAATAACTGGTAGATTGGATACCAATATTCCTTTCCAATGCTGCCTTGTTCCTTATTTTCTATCTATATACTTCCTACTAGAAATGGCTAGGTATGAACATACAATGATATATGATTACAGTCTGTTGGACCTTAGTTTGACATAGACATTGCTAAAAAGTTGATCTTTTTATTTGGGGGGAAAAGCTGGAATTTCTAGCTTTTAAATGCCTGTAGCTGACAAATATATCAAGGTAAACATCTATATTTTTTAAGCTGAATACTATGAACAGAAATAGACCTTAAAGTAAACTGACTGATTTTAACATTATATATTAAAAAGGAAAATACAATCTAGATGTAGAGATTTTCCATACTGACATGATAAAATATAATGGACTACACAGAAGAAAAAAAATCTTTTTTTATTGCATATTGTATTTTACAGTCTTTTGATATATAAAAAATTACAGCATATTGTCATTCAATGTTTTTAGTAACTAGAAACTGGAAACATGCAATTAAAACCAAATAGTAGTCTGGCCAGCTCTGCTAGGGTACTTCTCTGGGACAGTGTGTTTTCAGACAGTGAATAGACACAGTAGGGATCTTGGATAGTGCAGCCGGAAAACCTTATTTACTTCTGAGATTCAAATGCACACATTTAGTAAAGCAGACAGCATAGTGAGGTCTCAGAACGAGTTAGAGAGTTAATTTGATAAAACCTGAGTATTTACTGGAAAAACCAAGTCAAATTCTACCTCAAATGTTTCAGACTGTCAAGAATTATATTAATTTTCATGAAAGTTTGGACATGCTTTAGGCAGAAAGAAGTTTCCCTACGTCTTTACTAATATGATGATGTTTGTTTAGTTAGATATCAATTATATATCAGCTATGAATTTTCAGCTGGCATCATCACTAATGAAGTGGTATAATGTTTGTTAGAAACACCTGTAATATATTTTGTGTGTCAAATTTTTCAGTTATGTGGTTATAGTATATATAATTAATAATAGTGGAACATTCTCAGAGTCTTTCACCTAAGATAGGATAATAAATCTGTCACAATGCATCCTGAAGTGGAATATGGAACATATGGTGATATACTAAACTTAGTGGGGGAAAAAAGAGAAAATGTGAGGTGTCAGTGACCATGAAAACATTGAGTTCCTAGTGTTTCAGAAAATGGAACTGGGTTAGAGGGCTTTCATTTCAGGATGAGCATATAAATAATACTACTGCCAAGTGCTATGTGAATAGTGAAACAAGTAAATTGCAAGCTCAGGAAATCTGCCCAAGCAATCCATTTCATAGAATTAAACATGATTGTACTTATAACCTGTGATCTCCATGAGAGGAAAACCTGCAAGACATTCCATGTAGAATCAATGGCTACAACACTGAGAGTTTATTAAACCATCCTGCCACAATGTCAGTGATTTGAAAATGTACACAAAACATGGAGATATCACCCATGCTGAAGAAAACCTATGTTCACAGGTCTCTCCAGAAAAAAAATACTGGTTATTTTGATGACAAGCAAGGAACATTCTAGGTTACCACTTGGAAGTTTGTTATAATTTTACTTTATGTTCTGTGTTGCTCTATGCACAATCTGTTTACTAAAAGGCTCTATTCAGTAATTTACTAGAAAGTCAGCACCAAAATCCAGCATTTCTGTCAGCTTATGCAGACTGATTACTAGGTTAGAGGAATAGATTGAGAATTGAGAATATTTTAGAAATATCATCAAAAAACATATTTTGACTTCTATTTCTTCTAAAGGCTTTTGTTAGGCTTCACTTCTTTCCCTTGGATCACCAGGAAGAGGACTGTGAGCCAAATAGGAACTTGCGGTAAAGATGGTAGCAAGACATTGCAAAGGTCACCAACACTGCAAAGTCAGCATAACCCTCCACCTATTGATTCTGCAAATCAAGAAACTGAGAAGCTACTGCAGGTAAATCCAAATCCTATAAATATCAGGAACATGAAGGTTCCAATAAATAATTCCTGTCAAAGTCACGTCTATAAACAACTTTTTAAATCATACCAAACTATCAAACATTCTTTATATTTTTGGTCCCCTTTCCAGTACAGGAGATAAAACAAGGACTTGCTGATATTACCCTATAGAAGGCTGCTGGACACGCTGGTGCCTTTCCAAAGTTCCTTAAGAACTTTGAAACAGAAAGAAGAATCTGGCAAATTTCTTTACAATACTCATCTCTCTGGCAAGCTACCCAAAGAATATACAGTTGGAAAAGTTATAATCTTGGAAGCAAGCAAGCAGTTAATTCTACTCTCTAGAAGTCAATATATTTGACAGTACAGTGCCTGTCAGAGCTTGTTAGAGAGCTTCCTTCTCAAGAAACCAGCCTTGGAAACAGTTGCCCTAATAGAGCAGTCAGAGATAATTTAGTAAGAGTAACTTTGGTAAAATTCTAGCATAGTCCACTTTTACTGAATACAGCCACTGAAAGAAATTCAAGCACATTTTTATTAGTTACATTTAATTGTCACGTTTTGCAGGGAAGGATATCTGACAGTTAAGCTTATTTCTAGGTTATCAAGCATCCTTAACTTCCATACAACTCTTACACTTACAGTGCCCAAGAGTAAAAAACCTGCGTGCTTAATCAAATTTCTGAATGAAGGATTTTCTCAAGAGCCACTAGCTCTCACTCACCAAAAATCTACCTACAGTCTCCTGCAAGTTTATGTCTGCAAATGACATTGAATCTGCTGTTGAGCCCAGTGCCTTCTCTGAGATCATCAGACATTTCACTATGGTCCTCAGAGCATGAGAATATAGCTATCCTAATAGAAAAAGTAGAGCAGCGCTGAAGAGAAATAACATTAGCTCACATCTTCATGGAAAATTCGCTTCCCCCCAAGGACAGGGTGGATCCATCTAGTCTATCTTCTGGAAATGGCCTATTTCCCAATGGCCACCTATGAAAGAATATCCAGGCATTAATCTCTTATCTGACAGGCTACTTGGGAAAGGCTAAACTGTGTCAATGAGATTAATGAAATTTAAACAGCCAGAACAGCTACGATCCAGCGATTAACTCCATACTGCAGCTATGCTTTATTTCACAGCATAAATGTAGACTTAGAGACCAACTTCATAGTTTAGAAACCATAACTTCAGCTTTCTCCCAGAACAGGTGGAAAATCAAAGTTTAAAAAGGTAGGAACCAGTAGGAAGTCATAAAAACCCTCAAAATGTTTTCCAGGAAAACAAATTAAATTCTCAAGTCAGAGAATAATTCAGGTTGGAAGGGACTTCAGGCAGCCATCTAGGCCAGCCTCCTGTTGTAAGGAGGGTCAGCATGGAAAAAGAACCAGGTTAGGGTTGCCTATGAAATGTGTTGGAATCTGACTGAAAGCCACTCACAGCTGCCAAACACATTTTGAGAACAAGCGAAATACAAGAGTCCAGACCTACCCATTAGAAGGTAATGGGAACTACCTGGGGTAGCACTATATGCACCCTGAAGATTTTAAAAGAAGGATTTGTCCTATCTACAGCAAAGAACTGCTCATCTGTTTGATATAAGAGCCCTCATACATAGTTGATGCCCCCTGAAATAAATAGCTCTTTGAGACTAATAAGCAGTGCATTAAACTCAAATCCAATTGCTTGGCTTTCAATACTATTGAGCATTCTGCCATCCAAATATTAAACGTGAAGCAGCTGCACTATAAGAGTGCCAGAAATTTATGGTCAATTCACCACTCGAGGCTAACATAAACGAAGAACAAGTCATCTGCCTAAACTCCAGAAAACTGTTTTGAATATGTGTCTCAAATCTTTGGGCAGAACATAAATATCTCACATCTGGACAGTATTTCATGTAGGTATCCAGTAGTATCCTAAATAAGAAATTAATATTTAATCCCACATAGTAATGCCAGAATTTATCTTTGCCAATAGAAGTCTATCTAAACTAATTCCCAGCCAATGAAGTCACAAAACATGTACACATCTTCTGCATAAGCAAGGATAATTTTTTAAACACAGTTTCAGAGAACTTAATAATTCTCATTATTAAACAATTCTGGTTTGTGCAGTGATGTGGGGAATATCAAAGAAATTCAATAGGTTGTTCCAGAATCTGCAGTAGGCTTTCTAGAAATAAATAGTGCATTGTTGTTTTTTAGAATGCCTAATTGTAAGAGAGAAAGAGAATGTCAATACATAATTCTAGAGATAGCTGCTACTTTATAATTTATTGGGTATTTCCAAATTATATATAAAGTTTTTTTAGTCATCTCTGCATTTAATTTCAATGGGCAATGGATCTACCATTTTTATAAAGGTTCTCTCTTACTGTAAAATGAACCAAAACCACATGATGGAAAATTTCTTCTCTTTCTATCAGAGATAATAAAAGCATGGGGTAAGAAAATAATGTATAAGAACTTTATTCAACCTGCGGAAGTCAAAGGCCCTGTTGAAAACAGAACTAATGTTCTGGTTTGTTACTAGGAATTTAGGAACCATATTGCCTTTTCAATGAAAGAATATTATACTAGTTCTACAGAAGGGTGAGAAAAATAATGATTTCCATCAAATCCTTTGCAATTATTCAAGTTTTAAAAATAAATCTGAAGAATTTACAGTTGTTAAAAAAGAAGATATGCATTGCAAAATAATAAAGCAAACCTCGTCCTAGAGTTATGTGTGTGGATGTTGAACACTTTTGTTTACTGTGACTTTTTTTCTCAAAGATTCCTATGTTTTTGGAATGCAAATTATCCACAGTATTCAAATGATCTTATAGACTGATAGCTATGAAATGCCTCTTAATTTAGGGATTGGCACTATACACATTTGTGAACATTCACTTACTCACCTATACCATGCAGCAGTTCTACTTCATGGAAATAAGGTATGTTACAACACCAGAATGTACCTTGAAATGCCGCTTCAGCGTTTTTATCAGACAATTTACTTTTCTTCACAAAAAGGTATTTTTTAAAATTAGTTCTACTACATCTGATACAGACCATAGAGTGTAGTTATCAAGTACAATACAAAATTGTGTATATCTGACCCTGATGCAATCAGTCTAATGTGGGCTAAACTTTCCTGAATAATTTCCTAATGTGATATTATTTACAGTCATCCAGAACACCACAGGGGCGTTATCGTAATTAAGGTTTAACATGGTAAGAAAAAGGCCAGATGGCCATCTAGCGCTCACTGTGAGAAAGGCAGGTGTTCAAACCGCCCCATTTGACAGTGACTTGGCCTATCTTCTTTAAGAGTGTCAGGGTTTTCAGTCAGGGCTCACGCTATTTCTGCAAAGCTGAAACCTAAAATTCTGTCTAAAACACTGACAAGCGTAGTAAGCAGGCTTATTTCACTGCTTTGGTTCTACCCCTGTGTCTAGACTTTTACAGCACACTCAGCAGGATGGAGCATGAATACTGGAGCACACAGCTAGAATTTTCAGACTCTCTCAGGTGCCACATGAAAAGAATGAATTATGGTAGCTGCCAAGTGCCTAACTCCATTTGGTTATGTATGTAATACCAGCTGATATGCTCATATGCCCAATTACTATTCATAGAATCATAGAATGGTTTGGGTTTAAGACCATGTAGTTCCAACCCCACTGCCATGGGCAGGGACACATTCTGCTACACCAGGTTCTCCAGGCAACCTCTTCCAGTGCTTCACCATCCCCATCACAGTAAAGAATTTCTTCCAAATATCTAAACTAAACCTACCCTCCCTCATTTTAGGGCCATTCTCCCTTGTCCTATCATTTCACGGCCCTTTAAAAAGTCCTTCTCTAGATTTCTTGTATGCCTCTTTTAGGTATTGGAAAAGCCAAATGAAGATTTCTTGCCTTCTCACATGCATAAATTCTCTGAAGCCTGTGACTATATCTAGGCTGCTCTGCAGGAGGGTTATGCTGAGCAGCCTTGTGGATCTCTGCCGTGAAAACACAACAGGCACACCCTGTGTTGTGGTTTTAGTAGAGGGGAGGGGGCCATAAAGGTGGCTCCTGTGAGAAGTTTCTGGAGTTCTTCACCATTTCCAGCAGAGCCAATCTCTGATGGCTCTGAAGATGATGGACATGTCACTGGCCATGTTTGGGCCAATTAGAAAGGTTAGTTACGCCTATGTGATGACATATTTAAGCAAAAATCAAAACAACATGTACACGCAGCTGCCTTTAGTTAGAGAAGGAAGAGGATGTGAAAACATGTGAGGGAAAACAACATGGAGACACCAAGGTCAGTGGAGAAGGAGGGAGAGGAGGTGCCCCAGGCTCTGGAGCTGAGATTCCTCTGCAGGCCATGGTGAGCCCATGGTGAGGTGGGGTGTCCCCCCTGCAGTCCATGGGGTCCATGAAGGATGCAGAGCCACCCGCAGTCCGTGGGTGAGGTTCCAACATTAGAGTGGGGAGATACCGGAAGCCGCAGCAGCCACGGATGCCAGAAGAAGTCGCAGTAGCCATAGATGCCAGGAGAAGCCGTAGGAGGTGCAGCCCAGTGAGAGACAGAGACTGAGATAAAAGTCCCGCAGTTTGTGAAGGAGGTGGCCACGCTGAAGCGGGTGGATGTCGGAGGAAACTGCAGTCCAGGTGGGAGACCCGGTTGGAGAGAGAGGGGCCCCTTGCTTCCATGCTGGAGCAGTTTGTCCTTGGAGGACTGCATTCCATAGACAAGAAAAACCACGCCACAGAGGTTCACAGAGAACTGTCTTTCGTGGGAGGGACCCCACGGCAAAAACAGAGGAAAAAACTCCTCTCCCTAAGCAGGGGAAGAAGATCTTAGAAATAGACTGACCTGAACCCCCACACCCTGCCCCCCTTGCACCGTTAGTGGGAGAGAGGGAGGGGTGGGGAGTGAAAAGAAGGGTGTCTTTTAAAGGTTTAGTTTATTTCTCATATCCTCCTTCTAACTCAGGTAGTAATAAATTTCACTTTGCAACTTTTAAGCTGAGCCTGGTTTGTCCTTGGAGCGTTTTCTCCCAGTTCCTTATCTCAACTCATAGACCTCTGAGTTAATTCCCTCGGGTTTTTTTTTCCCCTCTCCTTCCCTCTGCCCAGCTGTGGCAGGGGAGGGAACGAGTGAGCTGCTGCCGTGGGTGCCTGGCACTTAGCCAGGATCAAAACCACGACACCCTGGAATGTGGGGTCTAAGAATGTGCTGCAAGGCTCGGGTCTGGTCTTGCTCTGAGGACAGCTTCATAGATATAGCGTAAAAGATAAAGACAGATATAATAGGATTCTTCGGTTGCAATATGACCTGGTGCTGAACCAGAGCAAGTATTTACAGAATATCCGTAAGTCAAACCATGATTATGGCTGTCGTTACGTGTCAGGGTGGAGTTATGATAAACAATTGTTACAATTGTATGGTAATGTTTGCCTGTACATTCTGTAATGGATTCAGTGCAAAAAAATCACATTCCATCACAAACAAAAGTCATTTTGTTTCCCTTGAAGGCAAAAGGAATCTTACTATTGACATTGGCAACATTACATTTCATATGAAATTAACTCATTTCTGCTCATACATATTTATCATACTAGTTTGTCGTTCACAGAAATGCAGAAATTATCCTAGACTCATAGAATATGTTAGGTTGGAAGAGACCTCTGGAGGCCATCTCTTCCACCTCCCATGACCCGCAGAAATGAAGGGAGAAGCTCTTCTGACACCAGAGTACTGACAACACCACTCAGAAACTCAGGCTGAATCTCTCTTTCAAAATAACAATACTTTTAATACACTTTCTACTTCAGAATGCTCTGCCTGTCACTGTGTGGTTCCACACAGAAAACAACGGTACTGACTGAAATCTTTCAGAAAAATTGACAACCCTTCCTGGGAATAGAAATCTTTCATGAAAGCTATTTCTAATGCATCTGAAGATGCAAGAGACATAGCTAAACATCTCATCAGGACGTGTTCGTTAGGAATGGCCCTTTTGCGCATAGTGAATTTTAATTAACACTACCTTTGTCCCTGCAGGGAATACTGCCAATGACAGCTGAGTTCACTACCTTGCTGTCACTGGGTAAACACCGTGATGTCTGCCACCAACATGGATCTCTTCTGCACTCACATGTGGGTTCTTGTCCCACCTCTGCCTCGTTTGTTAATTATGGCCACTGAGAATTATGCCATCAAGCTTTATTTGAAAGTACTTCCAGCATAAAGACGGAAGAAATTAAGTGACATTTTAGCTAATGAGGGACCACCTGAGCCCTATAGCAATTTCTACAGGCATATGGGATCTGGTGGGCTATTCAAGAATGTAGAAGAAATATCTGAGGTGATTTAATTCATTAAATAATTCCCTAGGTTCTCACTAAGTACTACATATACACAGGTCACAGTGTTCTCTTTTTTCCAGCGTACAATTAATGAGATAGCATACTGGGGAGCAGTTGGATTTAAATGTAAGAAGAGATGACCCATATGCAAATGTCCTGAAGGCAGCCCAGGCAGGCATTCCACAGGAAAACCATCAATGTAACCTGGCACTACAGCATTTTCCAATCTAGGTAACTGCACTTATCCCAGATAAGAAAATATTATACTGAGACAGAGGCAAATCTTTAAAAAACTATCTCAAGGGCTGGAAACATATAATCCAACACATTTAATGAAAGATATGCCTTATTCCCTGCAACATTTAAGAAAATTCCGTCATTCTCTCCTCCAAATTTGTGATCCCTATCACATTTCAAAGGACTAGATTCAATCATAAGAGAGCTGCAATGAACAGTTCACTGTAGAGAAAATAGTAGGAATTGATAATGAGAGGAATACTACAAGGCCTTATGACTATGTACAGTATATCCAATATATCCCCTAGCTTTTCTCACTTCATTGCCTAGTAAGGGGTGGTGTAGACAGCATAGATAGTACTGTAGCTCATTCCAGCCTAACCTCTCAGGTTTCCTTCCCATAAAACCACAGGAAGATAAGTAGGACCCTTAACTCCTGTCTTTCCCACATCTGTTAGTATAGACATAGCCCAAGGGCCTAAACTTGCTCCTGCTAAATACTGCATTGGTTGTACCTTTTTTTTTTTCCAAAAAGGTGGAAATGAGAGACACATCCCCCCCCCCCCTTCCCCATAAAGCTAGAGAACAATGTTCATGGCAAAACTCTTTGCTTGAGGCAGAAAGCAGAAGACAAACTCTGCTGGTTGCAACTACATCACTGACTAATGGAGAACAAAAGGGGAATTTGTTTTGTGCAGCCTCCTATGGTCCTAGGACCATATGGCCATGTCTTATGTGTACTGGCAGTCAAGCTCAGGCCAGTTGCCAGTGCAAGGTGTGTCCACACATCTAAATTTAAAGGCAATACAATGAAGATCTCTCTACAAACACCCCAAAGTGCCTTGCTGCTGCCACTATTATCTGCATGCCAGAGGCAAACCCCCAGTGTTCTTCATAGCCACATTGAAAGTGGGGTACAGGCGATGGTGCCCTGGCAGGACAGTGAGAAGAAAGCTGCTTCAACTTTGTCCCAATGCACTAAGGTGTCTATATATGAACCCAAGTATAGAGAGAAGGCAAGTTCTCACCCAAACAAGAATCCCTTCAACACACCAGAGAGCTCTGGTTCTCCTATTCTCCTCTGCATGTTGATGAGAATAACTCCATGTGAACATAGAAATACAGAAGTACACCTACAAAGAGATCCATCAGAAACAGGGGCCATTTTAATTGCTCTTCAGATGTTTCACTGCACCTACATTCAAGGAAAGAAAAACCTCTCAACTATTAAAGGGTGAATCCTGGCATGGTCTTACCTCAGCTTCATATCTGACTCCCTTATTGGTAGTGTATCAGAACAGTTCATATTCTCTGTATATTTTTTGTACCCTACACTGCTCTGAAATAGGGCAGTATTTGCCTATTTTCAAAGAATGGTTTGGGTTAGGAAGGACCTTAAAGGTAATGGACAACTTCTACCAGATCAGGCTGCTCAAAGCCCCAGCCAAACTGGCCTGGAACAGTTTCAGGGCATTTTCCTTGTAGACAAGAGAGAGAGAGAGAGAGAGAGAGAGAGAGAGGTACAAGGACCTTTCTCTCTTTGGCTGAGATCCACAGCAGAGGGGACAAGTGAAAATCTTTGTATTCGCAAGGCTCAGAGTGCCATTACCTTTCAGAATCTTAGCAAATACACAGACTTGATTAATACTATCATATGATGTAAAATCCATACATGAAAATACACTTGTGAGAGTAATTCAATTATCTTGCACTTGCCTGTTTGCTGAATTTTCTTCGTTTTCCACAGTAATGCATAAAGCTTTCAAAGCTTTAGCTTTCAAAATCTTTGTACCAGCTTATCAGAAGGTTATTACATTGTATTTAACTTTCTTAGTTGTTTCAAGGATTTCCTGATGCATTTTGAGCTGCTATTAGGTGCCATTTTGCAAATGAAGCAGCTTAGGGGATAGGATACAGGACCTACACTTGTGTGTCTATGGTGGATATCTACCTTCTGTCAATACCTATTACAGTAAATGAAAATGAATTGGAATTCCAACTCTGCTTGCTAATTGACAGCAACCACATCAGAAACTACCCTGGCAACTGACATCCAAGTTGTGATGCCTCAATGAAATGGGTGAAAGAAAAAGTACCAGTCTCCATTCTTATCCTTCTGGGACAGGGTTGGATCACTAGATAATTTGTGGAATTACATACTACCCATAGTCAATGACCAAATAAGGAACTTCACTTTACAGGATTATCAATCTATCACCTTTCAGGAGCTTTAAGTTCACTTAAAAAAATTAACTTTAGCAGAAAAGGATGTTATTGCTTTTACTGAGGTCACTGAAAGGGTAAGATCATTCTCAGTGATGCTAATGTGAAGGTACAGGGGTGACATGAGTTAATTGCACAGTTACCACTCTATTATTGATTTATACTCTCCTGACATTTACAGAGAAATAAAATAGAGTTTACATTTTACACACTCTCACAAAACACAAGCCCCATAAACTACTGCAGAGAGTTGGAATTAAAATTGTTAAAATTGTTACATGCAAAGGAATAAAACTGAGAAAAGGCATAATTTCTGTCTGTTTCCTTCCATGAAGCATTAGAACTATCATTAAGGATTTTGAATTAAAGCAGGAAAAGGGGATTCATCTACTGCAAGAGTTTACTCTTCTAACTATTACGTGCATATACAAGTGTTCTGCCTCTGTAATTAGCATAACTGTTGTAATTAAGGCCCACAAGAGGGCTGCACACACATATTTCAGCTACACATTTTTAGTCTGTGAAAAATAAGATGAAACATTAATAAAAATTAATTGGTGTAAATTTACCTGTTCGAACAGTGGCAGTGACTTTAAAGCATATAAATAGCTTCTTTTGGCAGCCTATTCAGTCTGGTAACTCAGTTTGGTCACTTTTTTCCCTTTACCAGTCAGGATAAGAGACTTTTTGAAAATTAGATTTCTCAAGAAGCTTCATCTGATACCTTCTTCAGTCATAGGGCTCATTTAAGTTTCGTGTTTCTGAATCCCCTTCCCAGTTTCATACAACACTGTATGATAAATGGTATTGGGAAGAGATGCTTCCAATAGAGAAGAAAGTCAGAAATTCACTTCATAGTACACATTTCCAGCCCCGAGGCTCAAACACAATAACAGAAGATGAATCTGGTGTACACCAGTAGCTCAGGTACAACACAGGCCCTGGTTTCAGTGCATATGGTTCCTATCAAGCACCTGAAAAAATATGTCCTAGGTCTCCTTACATACATGCTTTGTAGCACTGAATTC
Organism: Pomatostomus ruficeps; assembly: GCA_013400735.1. Taxonomy (NCBI): domain Eukaryota; kingdom Metazoa; phylum Chordata; class Aves; order Passeriformes; family Timaliidae; genus Pomatostomus; species Pomatostomus ruficeps. Next base: position 15,953 of record VYZT01006931.1, on the reverse strand, counting down.
TTTTGCTAGACCTGTGGATGATGCTGTTTCATCTTTTGGGAGTCTGAAGCCTCTTTCCTTTCCTATGTGAGCTTGGCCTTCTGTCCAGAACTTCTATTTGTCCCAGCATGAGGAACATCCCATTACACCAGGTACATGAATATGTAAATGAAACACAGTGAGCCAAGGAACTTGGCAAAACATCACACAATAAGTTTACTGAGAAAGCAAAGGAAGTAGTATATCTAAACAAGTGTATAAATACGTATATAGATCATCCCTCAAAGACAAATCAGCTGCTCTGTGATGATGGTAGCAGAGACAGAGTTTTCCAAGGACTTCTTTCTCAGAGGATCCAATGTTTTCCACACTGGGGAGAAAAATTCCTTCCAAAGTACTCTTTCCCAGCATGCTTCTTTTGCTTTACATCTTTTGTATTAAAGAGGTGGGCCAATAACTCTTAAAACAGCTATTTTGTAACAAGTTCCATGCATTTCATTTCTTCTAACCAACACATCATCCTGCCCCTTCTGGACCTGGTAACTTCAGAACTTGAAGATAGACAGAAGTTCTTCCCCTCAGGAATGACTTAAGTTATACAATGATTTAGGTTGGAATGAATCTTAAAGATCATCTTGTTCTTATACCTTCAACATCTCCAACATTGCAGTTAACCCAAAATACAGCCACTCACCTGCTGCTGCAAGCTGCCAGCCCTCTTTCGATCTGTGTTTTGAACATTATACCCCCCACTCAGATCTCCTACCATAACTGCATGTATGCCCAGTACTGTTAGAATAATCTAACAGGAAACAAGCTGATGTAATTTTGACACAGTTGGCAGCAGATGTGAGGAACTGGCAGCTTTAAGCTAGCTGGTGGGCAACCTAAGAAGAAGTTTTTGGAGCAAAGATGGGACCAGCTGAGTTCTTCAGCACTTATCTGGCTCCTGTGGGCAACACCTGGGACTTCTTCTGCACTAAAGACCTGCCCATGGGTTTCTGAGCCAACAGTGCTGAATTGGTTAAAGTGCAACCAGTTCAACCGAAATCATCGGGAAGGAGTTGGCTGGATTTTCCTAAAGCAGTGCTTTTCAGCTGAAGATGAATCACTGTGGTTTGCATGGATTGAGAAGAATGTGAGGGAAGACTAAGAAAAGTAAATAAAACCATGAGTATTGCCATGAGTCTGTGCCTCCACTTAAAAGGTGGTGATTTGCAAAGGGAATAAGTAAATTTTTTTTTAAAACAATATAACACCCAAATGGGCTCCAAACTTACTTTGCAATTTTTTAAGTTCAGTGCCAAGAACAATGCACTCTGGAGTGCTATAAAACAATCTGGCAAACCTTAAGATTTCAGCAAAGTTGAATTGTCTTGTCTTCTCTGCATCATTGTGAACATAAAAAATAGCCCAAACAGGCCACTTAGTTTTAAGCATCATTATTAACACAGAAATGGAATTTCTTAAAAGATTCATTAGACTTCTAGGGTGCTTTTTACTCATGAAGCCTGACTGAAAACAGAAGTTTTCATCAGTTGATATCATGGAGATTGCATTATTCCCAACTCTCAGCAGAAGATTATTTTCATACACCATGTCTACACTGTCAATATCAATGTGTACACACTGTTTAACAGTATACACTGCGTGAATTATACTCACTTACCAGTAAAGGATCGTTTTCTTTTTCCATGTCTACATTTTGAATTCAATCTCCTCTAACTGAATCAATGAGTTGAAACTATTCTGTGTACAAATTATGTATCAGATGCATGCTCATCCTGTTAATCTCTGTTCCAGTTACATTTTTGCTGTGTTCTCGTATCAGTACTGTTTAAATCTCTTTCAACAGCAATGTTCTCTGCTTACCCATACTACAGTTTCCAAGGTATTTCCCTGTATCATCAGGGAGGCAGACTAACACAACCACTGCATACTCAAACATAGAGGGAGGTCTCCAGTTGAGTTAGGATCGTTTCAAAATAGCCAATATTGCACAGAGCATGTAGACTAGCAGACAGATACCCATGCTAAAATTCCCGTGCATATAAATCCTTTTGATAATTTTTTGTAGATAAGCATGAGATATATTCTAAATCACGTTAGGCATCAAATAACCACAGAACAAACTTCACGTGCATAGACCAAGCAACAAATCCTTAGACAGCTGATCTGCTATGACCAGTGGTTTTAAATATGACATGTTGAAGTACTTACAATAACTATGAAATGTTTTTCCTTTCATCTTTTTTTCATGTATGCATTTCTTGGCTGTATTTTGGGAGGAAAGGAAACTAATCATAATTTGCATAGGGCATACCATGAACATGTCCTGGGGTTAGCAACAGGATCAAAACTATATCTTCAAATATGCAGCTACTGTCTTCAGCTGGTGAATAATTTTCATTATATGTGTTCTTATTACATCAGTGGAGCATTTCTGCTTCCAAGCCCTTACTCCTGCTGTAGCCTGGCAGGATTTTTAATCAGAAAAACAAACACGGTGAACATGATTCATGCTCTCACACACTCACTGTAGTTGTGTTAATGACAACGTCCTAGATGATGATGTGCTCCACACCCTTTATTTGCAGGACCAGTGGACGTGCTTTTTCCGGAGAAGGAATTGCTAGAACCACTGGCATGAGTCAGGTTGGGCAAACGGGAAGGAGATCCTGGCTCTTACGCTCTTATTAAGCCATCTGTCTGTTTGTGGGGGTGAAAGGGTCGAGATGGGGAGTGGGCTGCGGCCGGGGGTGAACGAAGCATTCAGGCAGCGTCAAACCTTTCGGCTGCCCATCGTTTCCTCTCCCCCTACGGTATCTGTGACCCCTCGCGTGTGACGCTTGGCACACGCTGGCAGGATTTTGCCCACTTTCTGACTTCAAGGCTACCGGCTGGGAGGTCCTCCCTTGCTCCCGCCGCGGGCTCTCTGTGCCCGATTGAGGTATCGGGCGAGCGGCAGGAGCCGGGCAGCAGGGCGGCAGGCGAAGGGCAGCACGGCCCGACGCCGCTAGGTGGCACGGCTGGGTCTCGCACGGCGCCCGCGTACCTGCGGCGCTGCCCGGCCCGGCCCGGCCCTGCCCGGCACACCCCGCCGCCGCCGCCGCCGCCGCCGCCGCCGCAGCCCCCCCGCCCCGTTAGCAGAGCGGGGCAGCGGGAGGCCCCCGCGCCTACCGCCTCCCTCCGCTGCTAATGAGGGGAACGGCCGAGGGAGGGAGGCGCAAATCATCTTAAAAGAGAGGCAGAAAATGACCGCGGGCAGCCGCCACGAGGCGGGTTTTGTTCGCCCGCTCTGGCAGTAAACTCGTGTAATCTGCAGTTATTAGCATAATCTTCAAAGATCTTTAGGGGGATAATCTTTAAAATGCCTGGGGTGCTCGCTTGTGAGGCTCCTAAATAGGATATCGTCGGAGGGCCGGCGATACCCTTTGAGGTGTCTTTCTTGGGATTCGAGGGGTTCCTCTCCGCCTTCTGCTGTGGCTGACAATAATGTGATCTCCGCCTGGATGGGGGTCAGGAGAGCACTGCGGCGCTGAACACTCAGACCTACTCTCTGGCGGGCTTTTAATTTACGAGGGAAAAAGGCATATATTTTCCCTCGAAGTTTACTTTTCGTCAAGGGTAATTATCTCACTTGCATTTGAACTCTTCGGGAGACTAGAATGAGTTTCCAAGCATTCGATTCCTCTGCCTGAAATCTATAGCTCTTTTGTGTGAATCTCTAGAGCTCTGGAAATGAACAACCCAACCCGCGGTTTGCAGAAATGTTCATTGCAGAGAAGGGCGTGTTCGGAGAACACAAACAGCACCCACAGATAGTTGCCAAGGGCACCTAATGCATCTTTGCATTACACCTTGAACCAGTCTGCCAATATCTCCGAGTTTTTATTGCACGGATCATAAATGATTGTAAAGTCTGCAAATCTTTCATGAAATCCTGGCAATTAATAGTTTAGCCAGGGAACCTCTAAAGAAACTAGTCTCTAATGCAGCCCTTGAAATCGGTTCACAGCCGCGTGGTGCCGGCGTAATCTGACGATTCAGAGTTTTAAGCGGTTTACGGCTGTTCTTTTTCTTTTGAAAAATGCACTTTCACTCTGTTTTTCGAGGCAACAAAACACAGAAACCTTAGTACCAGAATGCCAGGTGCTCTCTGTCCAGAGGGAGGGGGAAAGGGCTCTGCAGAAGTCAGCTTGAACGCTCCATACCAGAACCTGTAAAATTAGACCGCATTTCCCATTTATGGTTTCAGGTAACCACATAAAACTATCTGTTTCTTTAAACCGGTTTGGTCCTGATCGTTTCCTGTATTACGCTTTTAAAGGCAGGAGCACCCCGTGACCCCAAGTGACTATAGTTCCTGGCAGCCGTTTAGATGGTTTTTGAAGGCACGTTGGGGTTCTTTATCAATTATTCGTGATAACAAAGGAAAGGCGCTTGCCTTAAGATGGGAAAGTTTTTTCAAGGGAAGCTCCTGCGAGGAGAGAAGTGCCTAGTTCCCCATAAATGATTTACGAAGGATGGATCAGTAACAGGGAAAAAAGCAGCCCAGGAGAGGGAGAGAGGGCACACAAACAGTTGCTTCACCCGCAGGTTAATGATACCGGAATGAAGCGAGAGGAGATCGGGCGGGTTGCCGCGATGAGCGGCCGCCCGTTTCCGACCCCAGCCCCTGCCCCGCCACCTGCAGAGGCAGCTCCGCCAGCTCCCCTTGTTTTCTCCCCAAATAAACTGCCTGGCGAGGGGTTGACAAACGCTGCTGGGAGCAGGTCGGGAAGGGCAGACCCTCGCAGATGTTGATCTGCGGGAGCGTGCGCGGCTGCCCGCCCGGGCGCGGGGGTCGCTGGCCCCGCTGGAGCGAGGGGGCTACGCCGGCGGCCGCAGCCCGGCGGGTAGCCGCCCAGCAGGTGTCTGCGGACACAGCCAGAGGCAGCCAAGTGATTAGAGGGGCTTCTTCAAAATAGCACAGATATCATACTGTCTGGCACTTTTCCCTTGAGGTCAGCGCCTGGAAATATTCGTTATCTCCGCTGTAAAAGGCTTCGTGGGTTTTCTCCCCTCGGCACCGTCTCCCAGCCCTGCTCCCCGGGGTGTAGTTAGGGAGAGATGTGGAGAGCGAAAGGGGTGTGTCCTGCCTCCGATGGCCCAGCTGGTGCTTTGGGAGATCCGGGGCAGAGGGATCGGGCCGCTGCCTCAGTGTCTTGGCACTCCATCCTCAACAGAGGGCAGGAGGACTGGAGGAGTCGGGAGTCCACACTCTTGAGGGAAGCGGGAAAGGCTCTCGGCCACGGCCGCTGGGGCACTTTACAGCTACTGGGGATCTTGGGGCGGTGGCATGATTTCATCGTGGACGTGACACGTGAAAATGCTGCTTCAGAGGTAGCACTGGCGGCGAGGTGACCATCAGGGGACTCTGTGCTGCCCCCCACTCTTCCTCTAAAACATTGGTAACTATAAGAGGCAACCACTTCATAAAAACCATTTAAGGAAACGCTGAAGTCGAAATGAAAACCACTAGTTACATTAAGGCTAAATCAAACGTGGCCTTATGTGATGAGAAATACGCGCGAATATTCCCCTCACAGGAAAGAAATTCCATTTACTCTTCTGCAAGCTATTTGCTCTTGGAACAAAGCAGTACCTTTCCCGCAGAAAGAATAATAATAACGTTTGTATACACTGAAGGGACTGGAATGAAAACGTCCTGGCCCCTTCCTACATCCCTACCCTCCACCCCCTCATCAAATCTACCCGCATCTGGATGCAAGTGTAGGAATACAGTTGCCTCAGATGACCACATGGCTTTAGCGTGTTAACTTTATTCTAATTAAGACAACAAAGAAACTCGGACACATCCTCTTTATTCATCTAAGAAAACTGGTTATTAGCCCACGGCATATGCCCGAGGTTCTCTGAAGAGAGGTAAAAAATAACCCTCACGTAAGTGACAGTCACTTTTTAAGCCGGCTATTTGTGCCTGCGGATTGCTCCGAGGCGCACTGGAGCCAGCAGCAGTAACGTTTATTTCATTGTCAGTGCTGCCCTTGCCTGCAGTATTTTATCTGCGGCAAGAGATGGGCAAGAACTCCTCAGAAACAAGTCTTCCTCAGCCACTTTTATTGGCCTTTAAAAACCGCCTTTGAAATAACACCGGAGGGCTTTGGATGTATTTACACTTTCCATGTGGCTATCTGGGCAATTATTTCCAGTGATTATTAATGTTTTGTAATGGGGGTGAATTGTCAAGCAAAATTCCCTTTGTTCCCTTCAAGGGACAATCGAAAGCCCCTAGAAACTGGATCCAGAGTTTTCACGGGTAAATTCTAGAAATGAGGAATTGGCCATCTTAACGAGATCCAACAGCATGGCAAGGTACCGCCGGTAAGAAAGTAGAGGAAACCCGCTGATCTCCTCGCTGGGGAAACCAATCAATCACCGGCCGCTTTCAGAGACTGGAGGAAGAGAACATTTTTCATATTCTTTTCCAACCTCCTTCCTGTGTAGAGCCCGTGCAGTCCCTCTCCTGCGAGAGCGTCGTTAAATCACTGACACGGGTGTGCGGCTACGGATGTCAGGCGTGTTCACGACGAGGCAGTCCCTTCGTACGGGGACTTTTGTCTGTCTTACATGGGAACTTGTGCCAAATATCCACCTTTCACGTGGCCGAGGAGGCCCCCCCCCATGATATTTGGAGTGACAAGACACTTGAATAATCTCATTCTTCCTGATGCCTCTGTGGGTGTGAGCGGGTAGTATCATAAGCAAGGCGTTAATTATTTTTTCGAGTCTGTGAATGGTCAATGTCTGAAAAGAATGGCAATTATTTTTTTATAAACACTTCTCGTGTCACGACCTTCCCAGCTCTAAGAGGCCGGCGAAGTGTCTCTAGCACAGCAAACCCAGAGTTTGCAGTGGATCCCCGTGTTTGATCCCATTTCTTTACACAGCCAAGCACCGAACTGAAAAAAGGGGGCTTCTTTCCTCCCGTGACAGTTCCAGTGGAGACACGAGTGCGACACCGGGACGGGAACACTTGAGGTCCGGGCGCCCGCAGATGTGTGGCTGTCCAGCACCGCGGGGCGCTGAGAGCCGCGGGCGGGTGCTGCGGGCACGGCCCCACGCACGCGGGTCGCCGTTCGCTCGGGCCCTGCGGAGAGCTGGGCTCGCCCACCGGGGCAGAGCGGGGCGGCCCGGGGGATATTTCCCCGTTCTGGTCACAGAGGCCACCGGCGGGGTACAGCCGTGGGAGCGGGGCACCGATCGCTTCCCGTCCTGGCGGCCGGGGGCGCTGCCGCGGAGCCGCCAACGGCACCAGGGCTGGGGCCCAAGGCCCGTCGCAGCGCCGCGGCTAC
>VYZT01006913.1:0-22539 GCA_013400735.1 Pomatostomus ruficeps | reverse complement strand
GTTTAGCCTGGAGAAGAGGGGACCGAGAAGAGACCTCATTGCGATCTGCAACTCCTCATGAGTGGAAGAGGAGGGGCAGGAACTGATCTCTTCTGTGTGGTGACTGGTGCAGAACCTGAGCTAATGGCCTGAAGTTGTCAGGGGTGGTTTAGGTTGGATATTAGAAAAAGGTTCTTCACCCGGAGGGTGTTTGGGCACTGGAAGTGGCTCCCCAGGGAAGTGGTCACAGCACCAAGTCTGACAGAGTTCAGGAAATGTTAGGAGAATGCTCTCAGGCACATGGTGTGACTCTTGGGGATGATCCTGTGCAGGGCTTAGAGCTGAACTCAATGATCCCTGTGGGTCCCTTCCAACTCAGCTTATTCTGTATTTCTGTGATTCTGTAAGCAAATAGTTTTCTAAATAATTGGCAAGGTAGAACTACATGGTTACCAGCAGAGCATGAGGTCTTGTACAGACTTGATTAGAGCAGCTCCTGAGTGAAGGCACCTGCCAATATAAGAGTAGTAACAGGAAGACAGAAAATTAGGCAACCAAAAGTACTGATGTAACGATAGTGAAAGGTGTTGAAGTTTCTGTGAAGATTCAATATGACTAATAATACAATTATAAAGTTATGTGATAGATGTACCTATAAAACAGAATTTTATTAAAACTGAAAAATCTGTACTATAAGCTCTGTGTTAGGTCAGTCTTGGGGTTCTTTTGGAAGTGTTTTGGGGTTTTTTTTTAATATATAGAACTTATTTTTTTGGTAAATAAATTAATAAGGTAGTGACTGTTGCCCTGAGTTTGCAGTGTTTCAGTGTTTTTTCCTTCTGTAAATATTCTTAGAATCTTTTCTGTAAACATGGCCATGGTTCTCTTAGTAATTATCTATGCTTTCCTAAACTGTATCTATGTTTATGAATTCCAGTATACTGGGTGGAGAAATATGATTGACAAATGCTTTGACCAGTGGATTATGAAGGTGTTGATTTCTACCTCCAATCCACGGTGATTTGTGAAAACATATAAATAAAAGCAGAGGGTTCCGCCCTCTCTCTCTTTCCTGCCCTCTCGGTCTGCTGTCTCGGTGTGGTCTGTTATTCGGCTCCCTTTGGGGCTCTCGGCCTAGTAGGCCGGCCTGACCGAGTGCTACAACTGACTACATATTGTTTTATCTGAAATAAGCACAAAGCTTTCTAACAACATAAGCTACATTATAATGTAATTACAACTTGTATAATTCAAATTATATAGATGATGTAAATTTATTAGAAAAACACTCCATCGAAATTATGTGCTTCTTGTAGTATACATAGGCTCACAAGGATAAATCAAAACAGCTTTACTGCTGTTTTTTGTAAAGGATATATTTGACCAGTAAAAAATATGCAACTTTGTTAATCTCTCCACACTTTGCTGCATTTTGTTGGGTTATTTAAATAGACAAAGTATGTTTTATCTGTGTTACAGCAGAACTGTAACTTAATAGGAAATGAAACTTCCTCTTTTGTGTATCTACTCCTTGTGAGCCAGCTGAGGAAATCTGAAGCCAACACTTAGGTGCAATGGCTATGCAGAAAGTATGTTTCATTGTTCAAGCCACAAGGTGATTGATAGCAAAAAAATCTATGATTGAGATCTTAGTGCCCTGGGATAGATGGATATGTATTCTTTGATCTTTTAAGAATTCAGTATGAGCAGTAATGCAGAAGAGTGTTTCCTTACCTCATTTTCTTAGGTAATGCCTCTTTCTTAATCTTAAAACTTGAGTTTTCATTATTTTCAATTGTACTTCAGTAGTTCAGAGAAGACTGAAACTGTAGATTGATATTCCGTTGTTTTGCTGCTATTGGTGACTCTGGGAGCCCTGCTTTGAAGTTAAAAAAAGAGCTGTGAAGTTACTATAGATTTCCTATATTGGAAAATCTAATTAGCATCAGGATCTCTAATTAGCCTGCCTTCCCAACAGTGATCAGAGGAGTAGGTTGGTACTTTCATACCGTTAATGAAACTGAAAAAGCAAAACCCATTTAAGTAATAGAAAACTAAAAATCCTTGATTTATTTATACATAACTGAAAAAAACCCAGAGTATGGATCATTCATGGAGGTGGTTCAGCCCTGCTGTATAGCTTTTAATTAGATTTTATTTGGGAAATTCTTTAATTAAAGTACTGTCAAGTGTCTTTGTCAGTGTTGTAGCTAATAAGACACACAGGGCAGACAGCAGGGGTGTAGCAAGTAGGAACATGCCTTTAAGCACAAAGACCCTTAGGTTCCTGCAGCACAGAAACTATATTAATTAAATATCCCAAGAAGGTTTCTTTCTTGGTTTTGGTTTGGGGACTTTTTTTGTTTTAATTGCTGAAAGTCATTTATCTATGTGAACAAACAATGAGAACAATTCTTAGCATGTTTTTGCCTTGTGCCAGTTAATGGTGTCAGAGTCCAGAAGTTATCAGAGACACAGGATTATGCTGCAACATGCTATTTGAATGCGACTGCCATTGTTTGGAGGATGACAGTGTTTGGAGTAAAATTGAGGCCATTTCATTCCCGTTAGCCTCAGTGCTAGAGGGAAGTCCCAGACAAGCTTAACTCAGTGGACACAACGTAAGGCTGTATGTATTTTAGTAAAGGCTTATGGTCAGACAAAGAATCCCTTGATTTTAGGTGCTGGTGGTGTGTTTATAGTGTTTTGTGCTACTCCTCTCTAGTAGATATTGATCACACTGAGAACTGGAGTTACCCTGGTATTGTAAAGGTCCTTGCCTCTACCTCTGTGACGTGTTGAGTTTGTTCAAGAGTTAATTGTTTTGTAGTATCATGTTAGAGATCCCTGTGAACATGGACCATATCTAACTAGCACTTCTTACAGGAGACCTTTACCTGCTACTGTCCCACTACATTTTGTCTGCCATGTGTTCGATGGTTGACTTTGCACTTGCAGAGAATAGGCCCTTAAATTTCCATTCATTTCAGATGGGAGATCATTTGTTCCAGGAACTCTGGGATGAGTGATAAAACACAAATTAAGGTAGTTGAATTGATCTGAAAGACTTTGGCAGCCATTGTGTACAATGAGAGTACAGAAAAATGGTCATATATCATACTAGATGCTCGTAGACCTTGAGTAAACTTAACCTGGATATGGAGGATCCCCTGTGAAATTCTCTTCTAGAAGCAGATACTTGTCATGATACATGTCATACTTTTCAGGAATCAATAAAGAAAGAGTTACAAAGAGAGTTATCCAAAGAAGCCTTCTTTATCAGGGTTGCTCCAGTTTAGGAAGTAGGAAGTGGTAGTGATAGTAGGATCTGTAGAGCCATCATTCAGTTTTTCTCTCCATGGATGTTCCGCACTGACTACCCTCCAAAGTTCATATGTACTTTTGCTCCAGTTACATTTCAGACTGACATTTGCATATATACTGTTCCTCATAAAATTGTTACTTAGAAACCTGGATTAAATTCTCAGCTGTACTATCCATGTGTACAATGCAAGAATCTTTCAAAATTCTTCAGTGTACCTGTAGGACTAGATTGTTGTCGTTTTTCCTCTGTGAGTGTCAGCCTGCTTGGAAAAAAATACCTTCCTTTACTGAATATCTTTCTGATCCTAAAACAAACTGTGGGCTTACACATTATTCAAGCCTGTAGGAGAGAACTTCAGAGACCCATTTAAGACCCATTTATCTTAAAGAACTGTGGAGACTGACTGTCTCCTGAACTTTTTTTTTTTTTTTTTTTTTTGCGATCNNNTTTTTTTTTTTTTTTTTTTTTGAGCCAGCCTTACTCTGGAGCAGATGTTTTCAATTCCTGTCACTAAAACACAAAGTCCTTGCTCATTCCTGAATTGCTGGAGTTCTATACTCCAATGAATTGTTATTCCTCCTTTTACCCTGGATACTTCATCAAGGGGCAGAATTGGCAGTTATATATTAGGAACCAGCTGTTCTCTCATTCTTATGGCAAAGTATATGAGAATTGCTTAGAAAAGAGCTCTGAACTGGATATCCATAAATTTTGAGTATTCAGAATGATTATGGAGAGATAGATAGTGACTGTGTTTCCTTGTACTGTCATGTAATCTGCTATTCTGGAGAAGTCAATAAGAATAAATGCAGGCAGGCACAGGGAAGCAATGAGTATGGAGGGGAAGAACAGGTAACTGGGTGCACTGAAGGGTGCATTTTTAAAGCTGTTCCTTGCCAGGCTCAAAGTTCTTCATCTCCAAAGAGAGATTAAAACAAGTACTGGACATTAATACAGGACATGGCTGGAAAGTGAGTGTTCCTTTGAATGGAGTGTCATCCCTCTATGTTGCCATCTGGCACATGCCAGCCTGTTGTTTAAATGGCATCAGTGAAGTGATGAAATAGGCTGCTGTAGGTTGGTCTGCCTCTTTAATGTGTTTCTTTCTGGAGGTCCTACAGTGGAGATGTGTATCCATAGCCACTCTCTTGAGCTCGTCTGCCTAGCTGTGTATCCCCAGTTCCAAAACAAAAGCAAAAGAATCAGGAAAATTGCAATGATAGTTTGTGAAAGAGATCCTTAACATTAAGGTATTTACTCCTGTTCCTCCACTGTAAAACACCTTTACTCCCTTTGTGCTCTTTGCCCATCTGACAGCAGCTGTGATGAGATGTACCCTCAGAACAGGATGCGACTGGAGTACTCGCTTCTCCCAGCAGTGCAATCCAGCCCAAAGCAAAGTAGATTTCATTAGGCTGTAAGGTGGACTAATAAGCAAAAATCTTTTCTTGGCAAGTGATGCCTCTGTTTCTGTAAGTTTTTGTTCTCTAAGCGTGGATTTGAACTGCTCTGTGCCACCATAGGACAAGTTGCCAAATCATTGCCGGAGAAGTTAAGAAGCTTATTCTGGCAGAGGTGAGTGTTCCTGCTTCTGAGCTAGCTTCAGATGTGGAGAATAAAATACTGCTCCTTCAAACCTGAAAGCTGAGCTCCTTTGTCCTTGAGACATTCTTTTTTCTTTTTTTAAATTTTTTTTTCCCACCAGAGGCCAAAGCTTGACTGTGTTCAGTGTAATAGAAAGGTTGTGTCTCTCTGAGATGTACTCAATATTTGGTACAAGTCTTGTGGAATGAAACTTCCCCCCTTTCTCAAGATGAAGTTTGCTTTTGTTTACAAATGCAAATTCCTGGAGTGGCTTTTGATGTGTGCAGCACGATGACCAGAACCTACAGTCTGGAAGCAAACATGAGTCCTGAAGTCCATTGACAAAAAACACTTAAAGGAGACTAAGGCCTTATAGATTAAATGAGCTTTTGGGAATAATACTTGTCATCTCCCAGCCTATTTTGTGCATGAGTGCAAGATTTGTGCTGTTTGAAATTTAATTAGTAAGTGCTGTTTATATTTGTGTATTTTTTGAGGTAACTTTTATCTTGGCTTTTTTTTTCCCTTTGTTTTAACCTGTGAGTTTTAATTCCACTATTTATATACAAAACTAAGCTAAAACTTCAAAATGGAATATCTGTATATTAGCTGAATTATTGGTGACATAATTACTAACATAATGGTCATGTGTGCAAGTACAAACTTGTAATATTTAGCACATAATCCCAAGAATGATATTCGTATTTTAACGATTTTTCTATAACTAATGGAAAAACATATCTTCTATCTCAGAGTGCTAACATATCTTTCTTCACAGTTGATAAAAAGGTTTTATGAAGATTAGGCTCACAGCTAAAATGATTTACTGTTTTTAGTCCTGTTATTTGAATGTATATCTTACAGGTGACTAAGTTCAAGTATATGAAGTGAGCTAAGACACATGAATGGCATAAGGAGAAAATAACATTTTAATATCTCTCTCTAAAAAGCTGATGTAAAAAATCAGTGGACAAATTTTCTTTTAAACCTGACATTTCAGTCACCTGTCAGTATACCTGACAAAAGAGGTATTTTGATTTATAGTTTAGAGGGTTTTTTTTCAGAACAGGAGATGAAAAGGTAACACATTGTGGATTATTTTTGCTAATATAGTTTTCTGATCTTTAGCCAGACATTTGCAAGAAGTTCCCTGCTCAGGGGGATTTTAATTTGTTAATAGCATTTCCTTATCATTCTGCAATGTTGTAATTTTCCATGCTATTTAAATAAAATGGACTTTGGCAGTACTGATGAAGGATCATGTGATTAGGCCAGTTTAGTCCACTTACTCAAAGATATAACATGATTAGGGTGTAAATAATTGTACAGTATTTTAAAAGAGTGAATCTAGTTAATTTATAAGAATCCCCATATTACTGTGATGGTGGCTTTTTCATTTTTCACAAGCTGCATATTTATATGTCTCTGGAATAATTTATGAAATTATTTTATATATAATAATACTTAAATAAAGGTAGCCTACAAGAAAGGTGGAGTGGGAATATTTGCAAGAGCACATAGTGACAGAACAAAGGCTTCAAACTGGAGTAGGTTTAGATTAAATAATTGGAAGAAATTCTTTACTGTGAGGGTAGTGTGGTGCTGCAACAGGTTGCCCAGAGAAGCTGTAGTTGCCCCACCTTGGAAATGTTCAAGGCCAGGCTGGTTGGAGGAAACCTGGTCTAGTGGGAAGCATCCCTGCCCGTGGCAGGGAGGGTTGGAAATAGATGATCTTTATGGTCCCTTCCAACCCAAAGCATTGTATGTTTCTAAATAAACACAATTAGCCATAGAATGTCTTCTTCCTCAAATTAACCTGATGAATGTGGTCTGCGGCAAATAATTAATAGAAAATAAAAAATAGTTTGATCAGGGGAAACCTCTGCTAAGTGAGTATATTGTTTCCTATTTTCTTTTCTGAAAATGTCTTCACCTTTATAATAAGTCTGGAAGACAATATAACTTAGAATTTCTCATTTGAGGTATAGGTCAAACTGGAGACTAAAAGATGTTCTGGTACACAGAAGATAGTTTTTATAGCATTCTTCATGGACTGCCCTTCATGGATAGATGTAAGAGGTGATTTTACACACTATGTCACTACCAGGAATTGACCATAACAGAGAGAACTGATCATCAGAATTGAACCCAAAGACTGTTTCATCACCTGAAACCTGATGGTTCTGATGATTCCAGTGCTGTATTTGGGAGCAGATTAACTGAATTCATATCAACAAATATAAATAGCAGTAGTGTCTCAGTAAGTCAAATAAAGGTTCTCCGCTTGTAGCTGAAATCAAGAAATAGCCATTCAGGGAGTGATTCATCTCATTCTGTGGTACATGACTAAAGCAGTTCAGGTGAAAACTGCTCTAACACCTCCTATTTTTCTCTGTGGACTGTAAAAGGAGTTCTTGAGTGATTAGGTCAGATGGCTACCTCAAAGAAGCTAAGACTTGGAATGATTAAGATAAGCGATGGCAAAAAGGTCTGTTATAGCAATGTGAGGCATAGCACCTTTATAAGCTTTTTCAACTCTTCAATGGAATTTGATACTGTTTAAAAAAAGCAATTTCTTATTGTAGTCATAATTGTAAACAATTAATCTATTATGCATAAGATGAATAAATATTATCTTGATACCATTACTGCTTTTTTTTAAAAAAATGAGACCTCCTAAAACTGATTCACTTATAGAAATAATTCCATTCAGCAACGTTTCAGAACTGCAACAGAACTGATCAAGACACATGAAATAGAAAGTTAAAAAAGATAAATACCCGATTACAAGGAATTAGATTTAGCCTTTGTTTCTAATTCCTTGACACTTCCCATGACTTCCCTTGTACACACTTACAGTGCTTTTAGGAATGTTGAGAAGTCTTGCTATGAGGGGGTGTGTAATTACAAAAGAGAAAAAAAAAACAAACTACTGTACACATGAGGTAAAATGATACTACGATGTGTTAGAAATTTAGGTTAAAATAAATTTCTCATGCACAGACCAAATGATCTGTACGTACTGAGTGGTCCCACCACAGGTCCGATCTGTTGGTCAGTAGCTGTGGGTGGCTGTTCCTCTGGTACACACTGACCTTATTAACATCATACAAAGGTGGGCAAAGATGCAGTGATTCCCTGTAAATAAAAACAGTTCTAAAGTATAGTCAATAGTGTAGAAGACAGAATAAAAGAGAGAAAATAATAATAATAAAAAAGACTAAAAAAACCACCAAATCAAAACTCTCTCTGAACTTGGGAAAAGGTTTGACAACAGAACAAGAATATCAGGGAATTCTTATATTATCTCTGCCTCACATTTGGTAATGAGATAATAAAATTTATGTAGTCATTATGAGAATGTATGCTAAAGCAGGCATTTTAATTTCTGCATAAGCAATGCACATAAAATTTTGCACAAATACAGCTATAATTTGGAATAACAATTAGAATACATTAAAGTTCTTTTGATTGTTTTTTGCTCATATTTTTTCATCTTAATTAATGTAATACAAAAGGAGATTTTAAGCTCTGGTTAATTTGTTTTTCTCAGACTAAGGCACTTGTGCAAGCTTCTTATTGCATAAAAGTGTGAGGGGGAGGTGAATTGAAGAAGCAGTAATATTAATGCCCCCTTGAATATCCCATTAAACATTTTTAAATAGATGCTTGGATCTTCTAATTGCCAGTATGAAACTGTCTGAAGATTTGATATTTTATATACAGAACCTCTTAACAGCTTTCTTTTTTCAAACTCTGACCATGCTAAACACTTGCTATCCCAGAGGAATTTGCATAAAAATGTCATATCACTCTTCTGGAAAAGTGAATACAGCCTTTGTGAACACATGAAGGTGTCTTGATGTTCAAAAAGAAGATAAGTAAGATTTGGAAAACATTCAGATGGATTAAAAACTTATCTGTCACTGAAGCTAAAAGAACGAAGAACAATAAACTCTTTAACTCATACTGAGTGTACTCTTCTAGCTCTTATCATAGATGTATTAAGTAATAAATGAGTGTTTCTGAATTTAGTTAAAACTAAGTGAGACTATAATGTATTCATATCTCCAGATATCCCAGAAACAGTCGTATGTTTACTTCCTCTGTTAAAATGTAAAACAGAAATGTGTTCACACTCCTCTATAAAAATGTGAAGCATCTTCTTCAAAATGACCATGTTAATTATATAAAGAAATGGGTAATTCATAAAACAGATAATAATTTTTATTGATTTAAACTTAGTTTAATCCTACTATTTCCCAACTAGTACCATACCATGTCTTAGTGTACATTAAAGTGAACAGAAAATATCTTCAGTTTGAAAACAAATAGATTGATGTGGTTTCAACTGTTTCCTTTTGGTTCTTCTCCTGAGGGTAGCTACCTTTAGCAATAGAAAGCCAAACTATGAGACTGTTACCTTTCCTCATAAAATGATGGTGATTCTTTCTATACTTACATCCCTTTGCAAATGCTATCTGGATCAGTTTTATAGGGCTAGAGACTTTTGAGGTCATTGCTGAAAAATAAATAGCATGCAAGAAAAGATGGTGAGTTCTAACCTGAAAATAACAATCTTTTGAAAGCTTCCACTTTCCGCAGTAGAACTGTCTTCCACAGAGAATAGATGATGTGTTGAGCCAGCCATTACCTGAAGGCATACAGCAAATGTGGGAGTGTCTTTGATAAATACAGGGGTCAGCCAGGAATCTGCTGCTGAGTGTGCCTTCTGACCACATTGCATAGAGATGTGGTGTACAGAAATGGTGAGAAAATGTCAAGTAACATAGAGAAAAGCTCATGTGACATTAATAGAAGAATAAAAATAAGCAGAGGAAACCCTCTGAAATTAGGCTGTGCACTTGATCTGATGTTCTGACCTTTGCAAAAAGATGGATTATAACAAAATCTAGTAAAGTATAACTTCACAGTTTCCATCTTATATTAAAAGTTCCAGATACAGTGAAAGGAAAAAAGATCTGATATGCAGTGTTAATGTTATTGTATTTTGAGTTTGGTATTGCCATATAAAGCATCTTTTCTTTTCAATGGCATACTGTTGTGAAGTTGAGGATTTTAGAACTCCTTAGTGCCATGCAATAGAATTATTAAGATTTGTAGATTTTTTTTTTATGTGACAACAAATACAAAGTTTGTGTGGGGAAAAGAGTGAATTGAACTATAATACTTTTAAGAGAAAGATCAATATACACTTAATCCTCTTATAATCAAAAATTATTTTTCCAAGCACAGCAAAATAAAATCAGAATTTTTTTGACAATTTGTATTAAATTTGCACATTTTATTTTCTTATTATTTTTTTCCAGTTCTCCAAAGCACCTTTGTAATCCTTAGTTTGTAGTTTTTTAAGTTACTAATGTAAGAGATTTATGAGATACTAATGTAAAAATAAAATTAAAAATTATGGTTGGGAGGAGCATGATAAAAAGACTTACATATTCTAAATTATTTTAAAGTTTATTTTATTCTATTTTACCTTTTATGTATTAAAAAGTGAGTCAGTCTGCAAGGTAAAGATAATGACTTATGAAATTACAGAATTAAATGCAATATAAGTATTAATTAATGGTTCTTTTCCCTAATATAAATCATTTTAGAAGAACTATGTGCTATGAGAAGCCTGCCTAATGTTACTCAGATAACATTAATCCCAAAGTTACATTACAAATAAGCAACACAATGTTTGAAGACCGTTAAGCCTTGTTTTGAAGATATATTTATGGGTTTATTCATACTATACTAGGCAGTTATTTCATTCTTTTCAGGGAAGTAGATGGCTGGAAGGTTTGCTCTGTGACACTGAAGATAACACAAGTTTTATCACAAATTTCAGTTTAAGAAAGAATAGAAACACAGCAAAAAAACCATCTGATATCCAGATATTCCAAGTCTTCTCTTCCATTTCACACTGAACAGTCACTCTTTTTATGCCTGTTATATAGTTAAATTAGTAGTAGTTTAAAAAGAAATATTTATAATACTGTAATTTTCAGGTCACTGAGGTGTTCAGTCATGGAGACTAATCCTTTTCTTCACTTTTTCTGTGCAGTTATTTGTATAGAGCTATGATTATTTCTAAAAACATTCCTAGATACTGTATGTTTTGTAAATATTGAGTAAATAAGTTTGCATTTGTTATCAGTCCTTTTTTTTATTTAAGGCTGTCTGGAATTAAAAGAAGACACCATTGAAAACCTCCTAGCAGCTGCCTGCCTCCTCCAGCTCCCACAAGTAGTAGAGGTTTGCTGCCATTTTCTAATGAAGCTTTTGCACCCGTCCAACTGTTTGGGAATACGAGCATTTGCTGATGCGCAGGGATGCACAGAGCTTATGAAGGTGGCTCACAACTACACCATGGTAAGGCAGTTTTGGAATATCTAAATTATAATCTTGTGAATCCTATATATCCTCTACAAGTAAAAATACCTTGTTAGTTTTTGGCTTGAAATTATTCTGTATTATATTCTGTATTTCTATGGAACTTTATTCCATAAGGGGTCCGTTTGAAACCATAGCAGTGGTAATTCCTATGAACTTCAGTGAAGTTATGAGAATTGGCCTTCTCTGATGGGTGCACTGTCTGCTGGGTCAGAAGTGTGTATGACTTATTTAGATGCATGATCACATACAGGTGATAATAGTAAGATGTATGTAAATCATTATAATACTTTTTAATCACTTTAGCTTTAGGGAAGCTTTGTAATTGTCATTGTTATGCATGGGAACACTATCAAGGGAAGTTTTTTTGGGTTGTGGGTTTGGGGTTTTTTGTCAAGAATTATTCCTCCTTTCAGTCATCTGTGAAGCAGATTAAGCCAGGAAGTTCTAGAAGTAAGGAATTTTATCTGGTAATATTTAATATTTTTCTAGTTACATCTGGCAGAACAGGTATGGAATTAATATCAAAATTTAACCAGAATCAATGAAGCAGAAATATGCTACTTATTCAGAAATTAAATCATATTAGTAGCCATTTGATTCTTCATAGTTTGACAAAATTAAAAACATCTGTCTCATGAAATTAAACTTACATAAAGAATAGATTATATATCATTTATGAGAAATAATGGTCCCTTTAGGTCTCTACTGAAATTATTATTGAAGTAACAGCACACATTTCAATGAATCTGATTCTCTTGTTCAGCAGTTATGTCCTTATTTTATTTATTCTATTCTGTAACTAATAACACATTATGTACTTCACAGGTTTAATTGGTTTTTTACTACTATGGTTCAGGTGGTTATACCATTTTGCACTTCTGGAGTGAGTTCTGTTGTTTCTCTGTATTTAGGCATTTAAATTGTAGTGTTACAGGTCCAAGCTAGTCAGTTAAACCTTCTTCCATCAGTGGAGAGAAATAAGCTTTCAGAGCAGCATTCATCTGATCTTCTTCCAAATGAAATTGCATTAGGACTGAACAGATGTGTTTTGAAAAAATCCAACCCTTTTATCGATATATTTCTTAGATTTATATATTACTTTCATATTTTCGGTTTGTTTTGTTGTATGAACATAAAAAATAGAGAAAAATACTGATTTAAAAATTTCTAATAATTTTTTATGATTCTTTAAAAGAACTTACTAAAACATTTTTGGGTGAATGAAACTACTCATTACAGTACATTTGAAGACTTGTGGCTAATACATGTCTAATGTATCACAAAGATCTGTACTGTGTCTACGATATTTGGTATATAATCTATTATTTTTTTAATACTGAGTTCTAAAATCTCGATTATGTGTAATGGAAAATCACCAACAGAAGATGGCAGATCAAAAAAGAAGTCAGTTGTAATTAATAAGCAAGCTCTGATTTATCTGCAAGGGCATTTGCAAGCTGTTGTGGTTTTAGTAGAGGGGAGGGGGCCATAAAGATGGCTCCTGTGAGAAGCTTATGGAATTCTTCACCATTTCCAGCAGAGCCAATCTCTGATGGCTCCGAAGATGATGGACATGTCACTGGCCATGTTTGGGCCAATTAGAAAGGTTAGTTACACCTCTGTGATGACATATTTAAGGAAAAATTAAAACAAAATGCACACGCAGCTGCTTTTAGTTAGAGAAGGAGGAGGATGTGAGAACATGTGAGGGAAAACAACATGGAGGCACCAAGGTCAGTGGAGAAGGAAGGGGAGGAGGTGCCCTAGGCTCTGGAGCTGCGATTCCTCTGCAGGCCGTGGTGAGCCCATGGTGAGGCGGGATGTCCCCCCTGCAGTCCATGGGGTCCATGAGGGATGCAGAGCCACCCGCAGTCCGTGGGTGAGGTGCCAACATTGGACGGGGAGATGTCGGAAGCCGCAGCAGCCATGGATGCCAGAAGAAGCCGCAGGAGCCGTAGATGCCAAGAGAAGCCGTAGCAGGTGCAGCCCAGTGAGAGACAGAGACTGAGATAAAAGTCCCGCAGTTTGTGGAGGAGGTGACCACGCTGAAGCGGGTGGATGTCGGAGGAAACTGCAGTCCAGGTGGGAGACCCGGTTGGAGAGAGAGGGGCCCCCTGCTTCCATGCTGGAGCAGTTTGTCCTTGGAGGACTGCATTCCATGGACAAGAAAAAACACGCCACAGAAGTTCACAGAGAACTGTCTTTTGTGGGAGGGACCCCACAGCAAAAGTAGAGGAAAAAAACTCCTCTCCCTAAGCAGAGGAAGAAGATCTTGGAAACGGACTGACCTGAACCCCCACACCCTGCCCCCCTTGCACTGTTGGTGGGAGGGAGGGAGGAGTGGGGAGTGAAAAGAAGGGTGTCTTTTAAAGGTTTAGTTTATTTCTCATATCCTCCTTCTAACTCTGGTAGTAATAAATTTCACTTTGCAACTTTTAAGCTGAGCCTGGTTTGTCCTTGGAGCATTTTCTCCCAGTTCCTTATCTCAACTCATAGACCTCTGAGTTAATTCCCTCGGTTTTTTTCCCCTCTCCTTCCCTCATCTGCCCAGCTGTGGCAGGGGAGGGAATGAGTGAGCGGCTGCCATGGGTGCCTGGCACTTAGCCAGGATCAAAACCACGACATGCAGAAGTCATACTTTCTCTTTGCTAGGAAAACAAATAATCACAATGAAATGACAGTATTTTTTTCTGACCCAGTGAAAACATAACCCTAAAAGATAAACTTCATAAAGTGTGATATTTCCATAGGCATTGTTTTACTTCATTTAGGTGTGAGTCAGCTCACATCTATTTGACTTACTGTCCATGTGTGTGGAAGACCAGTTGTGAGTGGGGAAGAAGTGCCTTATTGCCTGTCTTCAGTATATCACTCTCAATCAAAGAGAATCTACATAAGAGAAAAGTGATTAACTCTTCTACAAGGACACATAACCAGAAAAAACTTACACAGTTCAAGGAAGATATCCTGAGGAATATGATAGAGGAACACCAGAGACTGGGCATGTGAATAAAGGGGAGGAAAGTGATGAGCACAGGCAAAGAGCAGATGTACAGTCTCTCAGGTGACAAAAAGCATTGTTTTTTCCTTCAGTCTCCGGGAAAGTCGTATGGACTCTGATGAGGGCAAACATAAAGTAGGGCAAGAGAGAGTTTATGCAGAGGATTTGAGTGAAGCTCTGGCTAAAAAAAGGATAGAAAAATCACTGTTTTTTGAAAAAAAGTTCTCTTTCTTTCAAGAGAATTTCAAGGCCCTTTCTTTAAAGCTTTTCAGGGTGCTTTTTTGAGTTCAAAGTGATGTCTTCTTCCACAGTGTTATTGCAAAATCTTGTTGTGAATAGGAAGCAATAGAACTCCCTTTAACTCTGGAATCTTGTGCAATTGTTTGCTTGAGATAACAAAATTTAAGGAAATGATAGTTCTATACTGTTGTGGTAATGGGGAGCAAGAAAAGGTTTTTCAAATAATCTTGCAAAAATAGATTTATAGGTTTGGCTTATGTGATAGATTGTGTAATAATTTTGAGATATGACCCATGTTAAATCTCATCTTTGAAAGATTTTGCTTCTTAGCTAATTACATGTTGAAATTAAATTTTCATTGATTCATTTGAAAAAAAAGCCCACAAGACTAAAATAATAGCTCTCTGCCTGCATTATACCTGGAAAATGTTATACAGCTTTTCTCCACCAATTACTTTTAAGTAAAAAGTAATTCACAATTGTCTTCACAATAGCATTTTAATGAAAATCAGTATATTTTCATGAAATAGTTTGCTTCATTGGATCTCCATAAATGTTTTAATCTTCATTTTTCAAAGAAATCTGCTTGCCTAGTCTCAGACTTGATATAAGTTCTAAATTACACTGTTGTTACATACATATATAGATTGCTTTGTGCTTTCCTATAACATGTTATGAGGTCAAGACATTTGAGCTTGGAAATTTCTTTATATTGAGGAAGAAAGAGCTCTTAGACAGCAGACCTATTAATTTAACAATCCTGTTGACAGGAAATAAATCATTTCAAACATGTTTTCTGTCACATTGAATAACTTCCATTTCTGTAACCATGAAATCTGTGGAAACAAAGAATACAAATTTTTATTTGCATAGAACTCACAGGTATGTTCTATCTCATGTACATAAAATTTGTTAACTATAAAGTTATATATCCCTTTCCATGAGCAGCAGTATAATATTCCTGGTGTTTACTGGAATATTTAGTCTTCAGTGTCCAATATCAAACTATTATTTTGAAGTGCAAAATCTAAGCAAGGGAAAGCAGATGTGTTCACAGAAGAGGGGAGAAAGTGAGGAAATGAAGATAAGAAGAGCAGTGAAGGAAAATCAGATAACATTTGAAAAATCTTAGAAAATACATTTGCTGTATAGCAAGTTATGAGGTTGGTGGAAGAAAAGAGGAAGGTAGATTTCATAAAAATGTGGTGAACATTAACCATTGGAGATTTCTATGTTTGCATTCCCTGTACTTTTTAGAAATGGAACTTGGATGGCAACATTTTAGATGAAATCTTCACAAGGAAGAAGTTAATAAGAGCAAAAATGTAAATTGTTATTGGTTTCTTTTTTAGGCCCATCAGATTTAATGCAGTTTGTTTTATTTCTGAGGTATGAAAATGCCAGTGTTTTATGGTGTGATTTTTATTTTTTAAATTATTTTGAATGGATCTGCTAATTTAAATGGCAGCATAAATATCCCTGTATCTTGATTTAAGACTTCTGTACTTCTTAATTGCAATCTGGGTTGTTACTAGCTTGTCAGTTTCTGAAAGCTTTCAATCTGCAGAGCCATATGTCTGATAAGTTTAAATTCCTAATTTATTGCCAGAGTTAAGTTAGATGATCGTATAGTGAAATGAATGTGTGATGTCTTTTTTAAAAAAAATAAAAGCAGCAAAATGGAACATATCAATAAGCTGAAGCAAATGATTTCTTCTAGGAAGCATTTTTAGTGACAGTTCTTTATTCTTCTGGTTATAAGGGGCTTCATATGTAGGGAAGCTAACCTCTAAAGTCTGCAATTTATCAGCTCATCATATTTGCCAGAAATTAAAGTCATACTGTATGGACTTATCTGTCTCTTTAGAAAAGAGAGTAAAGTGTAATTTGAAATTGTGATAGCTACCTTGTTGGCATGCAATTATTTTTAGAGTATATGTTTTAAAACAAGCTTAATTTTGAACCATTGTTTATTGGTGAAAGTTTGAAATAGACCTTACTAGATTAATGGAGTGTGGCTTTAAAGTACCATTAGCCCTTCTCACAACAACTACTTTGCTACGTTGGTAAATATTGAAAGAGGAAGAGTAAGTCATATTTTTCCTTAAAAAGATAATTGCAGTTTGGTTTTAAAGCATGGGAAATTATTAAAAAATATACTAATACTCAGTATGGTTTTGAATACAAATGTAATTTGCTTTCTCGCTCCCAGTAAAGACCATTGTTCTGCTTGTGTTACAATGTATAGATAATGCTTAGAAATTGAGAGTGTGACCTTGCAAGATATAGTGCCAGTTTCTTCATCTCATTATCATGCCATTTGACTGAAACCTGATTGCTTCAAACAGAAAATTGAAATACCTCAGAGATACAACTATTTAATCTGTCAGTGCTTCACCTCTCAGGAAACTTCACTTAAACCTCAGTGATCATTTTGCATCTTGAAACTGCAGTTTGAGAGTTGAAATGATAGAGCTTGTTCCACGTTTTTATTTCACCATATTTCAAAATGAATTGCTAAACATAAATTTGGAAAATCTTCAAATTAGTTCGATGCACTGAGCAGAAGAGTGACCATAAATAAAAATTCCTTGATCAGAAGAACATAAATGAATAAAGTGATTGATGTGTCTGTAACCCAGTCATAATGCTAGCAATATAAAGGACCCTAACATATGTTACAGTTCCAATCCTGGGAGATGCAGAATGTTTGCAAGTGCCTTTAAATGAAATGGTAAGAGGTGTTTAGCTTCTCAGAGATGCAGTTCTGTGCTTTGCACTGCAAGGGTCATTAGTCCCAGCACAACAAAACATTATTCAAACTTAATTATGAGCATGTAAGTAATCTCAGTGACATGTACTGACTCTATATGGACTCTAATTTCCTGAGAATTCTGACTGTACTGCAGATGGAGAAACCATTTCATTTAGTTGAAGTGTATGCCTTATGCAAATTTTTTAATGATCTTCTATGGCGAACGGCTTCAGTGATCATTTTATTAGTTATGTTTATTATCTAGGTTACAAATTTCACAGTTAAAACCTGTTGGGATGAAGTGGGGAACAAGTGATATGTAAAACCTTTCCTTTTCATTTGCAACAGTTTATCCTGAAACATATTGAAATATTGTAACATTACTCCATATTCAAATTAAGAAAATTATTATTAAGATATTAATAGATGGCTATAACAGTCATTAATGAATTGTAGTTGTGCATTCAGACATCAGGGGTTTATTTAATTTTTAATATCACTTTAACTAAAGTCAGATAACAAGTGAGGCAAGAAAGCTCTCTAGTATTGTAATTTAACAGTGCTTTAGTGTCATGGTAAGGAATACTATCCCCCAATTTAGTGTTCCCACTAAATCACTCCAAACCATGCACTGCTCACTCACTCCTGCTTTTCTCTCTCCCTCCCTCCTGTTGTGGGACCGGAGAGGAGAACTGGAGGCACAAAAGGTAAAGATCACAGGTTGAGATAAGAACAACTTACAGGAAACATCAATGAGATAAGAAAAGGAACAGTAACAGCAACAATACTATGCAAATGACAAAGTGTAGGAGCGGGAGGCAAATGATTCACATGTTCACCATGGGGGACAATACTCAACTGCTTCATCTGCCACACTACCTGACCTGGAAGGGAGCTTTTCCCAAGGCCCTGGAAAATAATATAAAGTGGTACAGAATAACCTCCAGGTCCTAGCTGTCCCTCCTCCTGGCTACAGCAACAATTAACCCTGTCCTGGCTGGAATCAGGACATTTATCATATGCTGTTAACATCATATATTTACAGGAGCATAAGCTGGCTTTCTACTATTTAGTATGGCTGACCACATGCTGCTTAATCAATGCTGATCAGATAACAGCTCTTTTAACTTCAAATGGTACTTTGTTTTGACCACTGTGACCTCCTTATCACCACACTGGTGACATATGGATAAACAGACAAGGAGATGGATGGAAAGCTGACTGGACAGACAGGCTCAGAGACTTGTGATCTGTAGTAAAATGTCCAGCTCGTGACCAGTAAATAGTGATGTTCCTCAGGGATTATTTCAGGGTCCAACACTGCCTAGCAACTTTAGTAATTATTAGATGATAGGATGGAGTTCTCTCTTAGCAAGTTTGCAGATGTCATCAAACTGCCAGGAGGAGATTATCAATATGTTTAAGGTCAAAGCTGCTAGGCATGCTGAAACAATGAGCTGAAAGCACAGAATCACAGAATCATTAAGTTTGGAAATGATCTCCAAGATCAAGTCCTGCCTTAGAATAAATACCACCATACCCACTAAACCATGTCACAAAGTACCACTTCCACATGCTTTTTGAATACCTCCAGGGATAGTGACTTCACCAGTTGATTGGAGAGCTTGTTACAATGCTTCAACACTCCTTCAGTGAAGAAATTTTTCCTGATAGCCAACCTGGATCTCCTTTGGTGCAACATGAGGCAGTTTCCTTCCCCTTGTTCTATCGCTAGTTGCCTGGGAGAAGACACCAAACTCCACCTCAACACAAGTTACATTCAAGTAGTTGCAGAGAGCAATAAGGTCTCCCCTGAACCTTCTTTTCACTAGGCTAAGCCACCCCAGTAGCCCCAGTCACCCTAATAGGATTTGTGTTCCAGACCCTTCAGTAGCTTTGCTTCTTTATGGCCACTCATCCCCAAGTCTGCAGTGTTGCATGGGGTTGTTATGACCCAAGAGCAGGACCTGCACTTTGCCATGTTGAACCTCATACCACTGGCCTTGGCCCATCAATCCAGCCTTTCCAGATCCTTCTGCAGAACTTTCCTACCCTTCAGCAGATGACAGTCCTGCCCAACGTTTTGTTGCCTACAAACTTACTGAGGATGCACTCGATTCCCTTATCCAGATCACCAATAAGGTATTAAAAAGGCCTGGTCCCAAAAGTGAGAAACATCACAAAGTTCAGCAAAGGGAAGTGCAAAGTCCTGCAATCTAGGAATGAATAACCCCATGCACTGCTACAGACTGGGAAGCAGCTGTCTAGGGATGCAGCTCTGCAGGAAAGGACACCAAGTTGAATGTAAACTAGCAGTGTACTCTTGCTGCAAGAAGGTCATCAACATCCTGGGGTGTATCACTGAGAGTGAGAAAGTTGAAGAAGGTCATCCTTCCCTATTTGGCACCCATGAGACCAAATACGAAGTGCTATGTCTCCTTTTGTATTCCTCAGTACAAAAGAGACGTGGATATAATGGAGTTAGTCCAGGGGAGGTCAGCATGCTGTTTGGATGCTGGAACACACAGTGCATGAGGGAAGTCTGAGGAAGCCGGGCCTGGTGAACCTGATGAACTGAGGGAGACCTTGCTGCTCTCTGCACCTACATGACGGGGGGGTACAGACAAGAAGGTGCCAGACTGTTGTTGGGGGGTGCAGATTGATAGGCATCAGGCCCAAATTAGAATATAGAAAATCTCTATTGGATATTAAGATTATTTTTTTAGAACAATGGGAGTAGTGAAATACTAGGAAAGCAACAACCACAGGAATTTTTGGGATCTGTTCTTGGAGGTATTCAAGACTGAAAATGTTGCTAAGTGACCTGACCTGGTTAAGACATGCACTGAGCAGAGACTGTGACTAGATGAGGTCACTTTGTACCAAAATTTATCTGTAAGGCTATTAAATATATCTCCTGTATGTTTTCAGTGGTCTTAGATATGAGCTGTGTATCCAGGCATGACAAGAAGTGAAAGTCCAGATATTTTATTTTTTTTTTTTTAATTTTACCTTGCAAGCAGTGTACAACAGATGGTTTCCCTGGAGCTAGCATTTAATTGACTTTTATTAGCAATAAGCTATTGGTATCATGTTAGCAACAAGGTAACAGTAACACACTGAAATTTTAAAACATTCTGCAATTTTCTGTTTCTTATGCTTGGAGTACTAGCTTGGAGTAAAAAGCTTAATTACATCTCTATTTAAAATGCTTCCTAGGTCTACATAGAATGCTAAATTTAAAGAAAACAGATCCCTTTACTTGACTAGTTAAATTCTGATTTTAAAAGCTCTTATTTTGATACTGTATTGTTGCTGTTTTTTTATAAGATCATTCCTTTCTTTAGCATTCCTTGGACAAGTAAAAATAAGTTGAAAATATTCCAAAGAAATGAGAATAATTGAAATAAATAATATTACTAGAGATACAGAAATTAAAACAAAAAACATTTTGGAACTTACAATCCAGTATCAATTATGCCTGACTGGGAAGTATATTTTTTAAGGTTTAGAATTTTCTCAATGTTGCCCTTTAAAGCCCACAAGAGTCAACAATTGCAACAGTGCAAACACAAGCAAGAGTCACAAAATCCTTGCCACTTTCAAATGAACCACAAAATTTGATCTTTTATTTCTCTTGATAGGATGACTTTCTTAAAATATTTCAGGTTTTTTTATAAAAAAATATAAACTATTATTACTATTATTATGACTCCTACTCCCACTTTTTTCTTTTCTTTTTTGAGAAGAAATTGTACTTTGTAGATCACTTTTCACACTTCCAGTATTTTTAAGATTTTTGTTTGAAAGCAATAATCAGCACTTAGCACAGTGTGCTACTTTCATTTGAAGCTCTCCTTAGCACAGCTGTGACATAGCATATTACAGTACCACTCCATCAAGACACAGTTGGAGAAGAGGAAGGTAAGAGCATTTCAAGAACTAGCATATAGACAGCAAGGTAATTAATACAAAATAGAAAAGACAACTGCTGGTAGTAAAATGCTGTGAAATCTACAGGAAAATAGTTAAGGAAATAGTCTATAGTGCTTTAATCACAATTTGATGGCTTCTTAATCATCAGAAACTTCAATTTGTTTGCCTAGATGCTACATAAAAAAGGTTAGTGTGGCAGAATTTTGTATTATTCCTAGAGAGAGCTGCTCTAAAAAGCAGCGCTCTCAACCGAATGACCTTTTTTACATTGTACACAGGTCTCAACAGTTCTTACAGCTTTAATTTATTTTTCAAGTTTATTCTAGTTCCAGAAAACTGACTATTCAGCAGCAATGTTTATATCCCATTGAACTAATACCTTCTATGCTTTAGACATATAATTGCATATGAAGGGTACTCTGATATGTCTCTTCTTCTTCATATGGTGATTGTCTCTGAGGTCAGCAGACCTACGTCTCAATCTCTCAAGTGAAGAATATATCCATTTATGAATCCTGCTTCATCTCACTGAACTGTAGGCAGCAATAAATTAGTGCTTTTAGAGATAGCTCAGGACAAGCAGACTTAACCTAACAAGCATTGGTGAGTGCCTAAAGTCAGCATGAATCTGTGTCAGTATGTACAGAACTGAAAACATCAAACTAAAAAAGCTCTCAAAAGACATTGAATATTGGAGGATTTTCTTGGCATTCAGGGAAGACAAGAAAGATGAGAAACAAGATCGCTGAATTGTGTAGCTGTAAATTCAAACCTTTGAGTCTGCATACCAGTGTAAAATCAAATACCTGCCATTTTTGCATGTCTTCTGTAAGATTAAAGGACACATCCCAGTACTGGGGATAAGCATTCTTTCTTTGTTTTCATGAAAGTATTCAAGGATAGGTAAATACAAAACGCCATATGAGTACCTAGATTGTGTGTCTAGAGAATTAGTTGAAGGCTAAGTTCTCTGAAACTGTAGTGTGTATTGAGGTTCCAGTTCAGGGGTACCATTGAAGCATGACATCAGCTTTAATTAAGTGCACTTTCTGTCTGCTATTCCCAACACTTTAATATTGAGAAGAAGTCCTTTAGGGTAGAAAGAGGACTCACTATTGCTTTCTCTGGGTTTCCCAGATAGCAAAGAATATAGCCTAACTGGAATATTGTAGCTGGTGGGAGGTAAAAAAGAGCATTGGGCAGGATCACTGAACTGATACTAGTATGGGGACCTCTGATAGGAAAAACAGAAGAAGGAAAGATACAGGAATGAGACATGATAGAAAAGAGAATCTTAGTCTTTGGACTATGGTT